>JAVYIG010002342.1:0-255082 GCA_035222895.1 Strongylocentrotus droebachiensis
CCCTGATAGTAAGAGGAGGGGTGTTCGTCCTCGGGGGGGGGGGGGGGGGCAATTTTCCGGTCGTCCCAGGGGTGAGTGACTTGGAACTGCATGTATTAATATTCCTTCACTGTCTTGGGAAATTTGAGTGTGCTTCTGAAGATTCAAGATTCAAGATTTTATTGTCCATATAAAATACAGAAATTTGTTTTCCATTGGTGTAACGTGTAATATGTAAAACATAAGACAAAAGCATGGTGTCGTGTGCTGAAAGCCAGAAGGGCGTCAAGACTCTATATGAGCAGATATGGTCCTCCGGCTTTCAGCACAAAACTTTCAAGACAGTTACAATGTATATGACTTATACATAGCAAAACATTTAAATACAATTCTGAAACACATCATGAATAAATTCATGTATGAATATAAATGAGAATATGAAAGTAGAATAGGAGCAGCATCACAATCGACATACGAGCAGAAAGAGAAAGAAAAAGAGTGCTTAAGCTCGAAGGACTGATAAAAGAGAGAAATATAGGAAGAGTTGGTAAGGGTCCAAATGGTAAGGGTCCAAAAATGGAAAGGGGAGAGATAGAGAAGGAGAGATGGCATCTTTTCCAATCAGATTATAATGCATGACAGAAAGTACATGGCCAGATAGTGTAGACAAAAAATCAGCAGCAGAATAGGTTGATGCATGGAGGCCTAGAAAATTATATTCATCTCATGCTTTACGTGACATTCGAAGATATATTAGTACTACCATTTATTATTATCATTTCACTACCATTATCATCTCATCATTTTCATCATACTATCAGTAGTTATTATTGTATTATTAGTAGTATTATCATTACTATCATATTTGTAATATTTATTGTTATAATAATTAATATTATTGAAATTGTTTTTGTTATTGTTATTGTTATTGTTATTGTCATCGTCACCATCAACATCACCACCATCACAATCATCATTGTTGCAAATATCACATATTATCGAATAATTATCATTTAATTATTGCTAACGTCTGCAATTAGGCTAGATCTGTTGTACAGTATGGCCCATAAGACCACAGCTGAATGAGCTACTGTTCTGTATCATCACAATCCGGTGAAATCAGGGGCTTGTTCTACGACGAAAACATAGAATTAAGGACTCCATCTGTTCTACAGATACATAGTGTTGAAGTCCACTATGCTCTCAAAATCGAAAGGGTGGTTTGGCCCTGTCAAGCCAAAAAGTGTCCATTCTTTGGAAAATTTACGGTGAGTCTGTGAATTTATTTAACTGTCTTCATGGTCTACGTCTTTAGGCCAGGCTTAGCCTGTGTGATGTCTGCGATTGTGCTGTGACTGTGTGTCGGGTGATAGTGACCGTTCATGTTGACGTTGAATTAAGTGACGTTTACTGTCGCTGTGGCCTGTGCAGTACAGTGTGATATGAATTATGATCATGATGATCCGTCGATAAGATAGATAAAGAATGAATGGGAGTCACATGAGTCGACCGTTTGTTATAATACTCGGCTGTCCTTAGTGAAGATTATCTAGATTGGGCAATGATCATGATGATTGGTATCGACTATCGGGCTAAACTATGGTAGTATGGATAAAATTCCAAATTCAATGTAACTGCTTCATTGATTGTGATGTGAATTTATGATAGTGATACAAATTATGAAATCGGTTCAGACTTTGACTTTAGTTAAAATTTTAAGCATAAATATGGCATTGTAAATTAGGCTCAAGGTAGGGTGTCTGATCACGGATCATCACGCACCCGATGTTGTGTGCTAAAATTCTTGCCATAGAGATTGCACGCATCCCTATGCAGTCTACAGTACGTGCATTGCGCGACCATGCAAAATTGGTCAATTTTTGTTTGTCAAATCGAGATTTAAACCTTTGATCCTGAAGCTGATACTCAATAAATGAGGTGTCATATGAAAAAGCAGGTGAATTCCAATATTTCCAAAGGGGGGTCATCTTGGAATTCTAAAAATATCTTGGTCAAAATAGCGATTTAAACATTGTGTCCTGGCTAACTCTGAGGTTTGTCACTTTTGAGATATGACGCCCCGATCGATAAGTAGTCCCAATCCTAAGGAATATATCTATGCACTTATTTTTCGCTAGCCCCCAGGGATCACAACTGATTACAGTTTGAAAATACCCTTCCCCCTATTTGTAGGGAGGCGTGCGCTCTGCTCAGTCCAAACCATAATAATATAAACAAGTATTGTCAATAACCAGGATTACATACATGTAGCTTCCAGTCTTTTTACCAACCGAAAAGTCGTTATCTTTCATTTCCCCCTCCCCCCCCCCCTCCCCCCCCCCCCCCTCCCCCCCCCCCCTGGACCCAAGTCTTTCCGAGAGACTATAAGGGGTATTTCTTGATGGGACCAGGGGTTTGTTTGTTTGTTTGTTTTTATTTCTGCATTTTCAAAATGAAACATAATCATATACATAAAGTTACAAATATTTCTTCATTTTACATAATTATACATTTTTAAGTACATTGAATAAGATGCATACAAACACAAATATAATTTCAATAAAAAAAATGAAAAGAAAGATAAATTACAGAAAATGCAGGAGACCGCCATCATGAGCGGTAAGCTTGAAATCGATGGCGGCCTCGAGAGAATAGCGGCAAACTCTTAAAGGTAAAGACCAGTATTGGCAACGCCCCAATTTCAAAAAATGAAATGGAAGCTCTCATTACCAATCATGTGAAAGAATATGTTTTGACTAATACATGATGATAAAAAATTTGCCGGGAAACCGCCTACTAATTCATATATTTGGTACTTTTATTTCTCTCATGGTCTGGTGAGAGAGATAGGGTAGTCCCATATACATCTTTCTGTGTATAGTGCTTGTAACTTTACGAAGAATGGGCCAAATTTCTTATCATTTTGATGATTCCAGAACCTTGCAGATGCTAGATGCTAGATGATCAACCTTTTCTAATCGATTCCACAACGTTTCTTTCACAATGCAATCGCATGACCATTACTGGTCTTTACCTTTAAATTATATAATTGTACACACGAAATTGATCAAGTGGGTGCAGTGAAAGTGCATGTGCAAGTGCGAATAGGGTTCTGGGATGTAATGTTTATAATGCAATACTATTGTATTTTAAGAATTAATACATTAAAAATATATTCAAATTAAGAGACGAAGTTTAATGAGTAACGATTTTGTATGATGATATAATGTGACGTTTTAGTGTCGCTTTAAAAGAATAAAGGGTCGAGCATGATTTGATTATTTTAGATAAATTGTTCCATAAATCGGGGCCATGGTGTCTGATTGATTTATGTGTAATCAACAATCTGGGGTTAGTTAAATGAAAATTCTCAGAAATACGAGTTGGATAAGAATGAATTGTATTATTATGAACAAACAAATTATCGAATGAAGGTGGCAGTTGCTTATTCATGTATTTGAACATAAAAATTGCAACTTGGAGAGTGTAAGTCAGTGACTTTAAAGGTTTTTAACTTAAGAAATAATGGGTCTGTATGGGCTAAAAATAGAGATCCAGTACAAATACGCAATGCCCTTTTTTGTAATAAAAGAATCAAATTAAGTTTGGTTACACCACAATTTGCTGTGTATGTAAGACTTCTACCTATTAAAGGGCAAGTCCCCTCCACTTCTACTTCTACTACAATGTACAAGCAGAAAAATCATTCAAACCAATCAAAAAAGTTTGAGCAAATTGGATAACTAATAAGAAAGTTATGAATTTTTAATGATATGAAAAACTTTGAATATTACAAAACGAATTGGCAACTCACTCATGAGTCTCTGACGTCATTGAATCACTATCTACTAATTGTTTTCCTTATATTGCTAATATAAATTTCCAATTTTCCCACTCAAAAAATCTTATTTCCTCACACCAGCATCCAAGTAATATTGATAGTAATATGTATTTGTGTGGATTCACTAATATAGATTACCGGTAAAAAAAAAAATTCGGTTAAATCATGAAAAAATGTGAATTTTTATAAACTATATATATATATATATATATATATATATATATGAAATAAATGATTATGAATATACAATATTCAGAAAATAGTATCAATTCTTCAAGTTCATAAAAGGTTTTGTGAAATGTCCACCACAAAACACATCAAATTTTTTATTTTTAAAATATTTGTTAGTGATTTTTTGTTTGTGTGTGTCCTATTTTTAATGGCAAATCGCCCATTCTCTCCTGTAAAGTATCCTACAAGCATCTCACATCATCAATTTGGATTTGGATTTCCCAAGGGAGCATTTTTTAAAGGGCATTTTTCATTTTTCTTGATTTGCAAATGCACCGATGAAAAAACACAGTATTAGCATACGTGACCATTAAAAACAGATTTGTATGAATTTACCATCACTGAGTATAATAAAAACATACTAAAATGGTTGACTAACTTGACTAAATTTTCTACCATGAGCAATATGAATTGTTTTTAGATTTTCCAGAATTCTACTTGCAAACTCTGCCCCCCCCCCCCTGGGTCCATTCTAAAATGTTAAGATTGTGTGTGAGCAAGCATGTTTTTGCTGTTGTGATGTGCCTAAATATGCCTTTGCCGCAAGTTTGGCTTATACTGCAATACCTTATTTGTTGTAGGCCTTATCTGTTATAAATATTTTTCACTAACTTTGATTGATTAGCAGTACAGGTAAATTTGACATGTCATTCAAATTGTATGCATATTTTGTAAACAAAGATTGTTTCTTGACAACATGAAAAC
Source organism: Strongylocentrotus droebachiensis (assembly GCA_035222895.1). Taxonomy (NCBI): domain Eukaryota; kingdom Metazoa; phylum Echinodermata; class Echinoidea; order Camarodonta; family Strongylocentrotidae; genus Strongylocentrotus; species Strongylocentrotus droebachiensis. Next base: position 4,757 of record JAVYIG010002342.1, read on the forward strand.
TTGGCGACGCTTGCCCGACATAGCAACACATAATTTATGCCGACTGGATTCCGAGTATTGTAGTTCATTTATTAACAACAGGTTAATAATGGAATAACTTGTCACTAGGTGCCCAGGATAGAAACATTCACAAATTTGAACATTTGTTACTTGTTAGTAAAAACGGTCTAATGTATACAAAACTTTGAATTACATGTACATACATGTACATAGGTTTTATGCAAAAGATTAATAACAAGTGAAACAGCCACTGACTTTGTTGTGATAACTTTAATAGTACATTATGTAACTTGTGAGATTGTTGTATTTCTTACTTTCTTATGAAGAACTAAGTCAAATCCTCAAAAAAGCTTCAGAACCTAGTATTATTTTGTAAAAACACTGACAAGGACAAAGTCACATTGCCTACTATTACTGTACCCAGGTACAGCTAGCACTCCTCTTTTCTCACATGCATGGAATCATTAAATGCATGATACCTCGCTCATTACCTCACATACTTCCTCTATCGGCTCTATGATTTCCAAACTGTCGATATCAATCTCTGATTCGTCTGACTCCTCACCGTTGGTTTCAGGGCTAGCTTGTAGTCTGCCAAAGATGAACATGAATTGCTGCGCTAAACCCGACATCTGGAAAGAATGCAGTTCATGAAACAAAGGAAAAGGGAGAATTAAAAAAGTTGTTTCAAGGGAAATATGTATTTTTAGTCAATGTTTAATGAAACTTATTGAAAAAGGTGATGCTTAGTGCTACACGTAGCAAGAGATGTATTAAATATGTACATGTATGTATGACATTTCATTGAGAGTAAAATATATTGATAAACCATATGAGAGAAGATCCACATGTAATGGCCCTTTTAAAAGTCCTGTATGTCAGGAAAAATGTTTAACTATTGATGATTTTTACAAAAAAAGTTCTGTCTAGTTATGTTTAAAACTGATGAATGATGAATGTTAATAATTAAGTCTTTGAATTTGAGTAACTCTGTATCATGGATAAAAATGTAGTCTGTTGAATGTACACTGTAAGAGTGAAATATGAAGTTCAATGCAAGCAATTTTTAAAGATGGGCTGATTTTTATAACTACATTCAGGGGTGGAGGCTCAAGATTTATCTTGAACTGTTTTTGAGCATTGACATATCTTATCCCAGTCTTAAAGATTTAATTTAGATTTTCAAGTTTGAAAGATTGCATAAAACAAGCCTATTCATGTACATTTAGCTTGGAGATTCATGTAAAGTCGTAAATGATGGTTAACTTGATTAAAAATTAACCAAACACAAATTAAATTATGTTTTATGAATGAAAAACCCTATTATTCAGTTACTGTATTTTTCTAGAGGGAGTAAGAAATTGAAATTAGAAAAGAGTATTCAGATACTCCGCCTGTAGAATAGCAAGTTTTTCTATCTAATAATAACACAAATCTATATGATTATGATTTATGCAATGACATTCTTCCATTTCTATTTTTCCCTAAAATTGATTACCCAGGTGACGTAATTTATAAAATAGTAGAACTACGGTGTGCATGTTACAGGTTTTTTACACTATTGTGGACAGTGATCAATGTTTTACAATTATATCACTTCTTGAGATTCTGCAAAATTCAAAGATCTAACACTTGAGTCGCGACACAATTTTCAAGTATTTTGTTTACTTCCTGTGAAGTATACGATCTAGAGTGAATTGTTTAGAAATTATGTAAATATTTCTATAATAATCTTAACACACGAAAGCTTGTAGGCTATATATTAACAAGTCTACATGTACATACAACATGTACATATATTATTAAAAGGAAATTGAATATAATTTTTCATTCTTCAATTTTCATCCTTTCACTCATAAAAAATAAACATTATTCCAGGTCATCCAATGAAAAATTGTATTGTGTCATTATTAGTGATATTGAAACCAGGAATTGTTGTTCTCCCAATAGGTTATAATGACTTTTAAGTGCTCTTCTTCATATTCATAAAGAAAAATAGCATCAAACGACCACTTGAAATGATACTAGACACAGTGCGGGCAGGTTAGTCATTATTGTGGCTCTAATACTCCACTTGCAATTTCCCTTTCAGGACTCATTTTCAAGAGTGCAAGAACAGTTTTCATTTTCTAATTTCATCTTGATTGAAAGTACTATCTCTTAGTTATAGATTACAACTTTTCACAGCAAACTTAAAATCCTATTCAATCAGCTCCAATTCAACACAAAATATGGCTCACCTTTTTTCTCCAAACAAATTTCCACGTCAACGATTTACAATTTAACGCATCTCCTTTTGTTTCCACTGCTGCCGAAGTAAAAAAGTCCAGTATATCAAGAGCTCCTTACGCAGAAAAGAAAAGAAAACTTCTCCCAAACTTCGATCCAAACCTTGATTGACGAACATAGATCATCAAGATCGCAGTTTAGGTGAAAACCTATTGTTTTCGATGGCCTCTGCAGTTGGAATCTTGATGTGGAATTAATTTGTCAAGTTTTACGGGGAGGTCGCGTGATCTTTGGAAGACATTTTTGTGATAATGGGTACATTTGGTACAATTCAAGATAGTTCTTTCTCTTCTCTCTTTCCAGGTCTCTCGCTGTCTCCACCCTCTGTCTCTCTCCATCTCGCTTGTTTCTCTCTCTCTCTCTCTCTCTCTCATTTCATTTTCTCCCTATTCTTTCTCCCCGGAGGGCTAACCTGTCTCCGCCTCTAGATAGCCGTAGTTGCCAAAAACAGACCGTTTTACATTTGTATAGAGTACGTGTAGATCACTTCTGACATGAAATAGAGTCAAGATTTATATTTGTATTGCACAACTATGGTGTGAAAGCTGGCCAAATGGCTGACCAAAAGGTTGTCAATGATCTGTTGGTAGAACAACAAGAAGAAAAAAAAGCAGCTGTTATTGTGGCAAAAAACACCTGCAAATTGCCAATTATAAATGTTTGATAGTTTGTGAGTCAATTATTTTGCAGCATAGAACTCTAATAAGCGAAACTTTTCCACTTGCACACATATGTGAACATTTTGTGTGTTGTATACACATTTGATTTTCACTATAGGAATGGATGGTTAATCATTATAAGTCTTCATGAGTAGACTATAGTTTGCCTTTGAGTAGTGGTTGTCATGGTGGTAGACCCTAATGGGCGGGAGGGAAAGTAGGCCAGGTCACTGTAGAAACTTGCATATGAAATATATTATTGTTGGCATACACCTGTCTATTTTCTACCAATTTTTTATGTTCTAAGTTACCAGCACCCCAAATATTTAGAGATATTCTGAAATAGAACATGATGTCTGATTGGAGCCAGAAGGGTGTTGAGTTACTTTCACATATTTAATTACCTTTTGGGGTCTTAATTGATGCTCCTGCTGAGATACATACTGTAGGATAAGTGAGAGACAAAGGATATTGAGGATGACACAGAAAAGGGGTACATACATGAAGTAGCAGATACAAGGGGCATCGTGATACATAACTAGAGAAAAAATGTAATGAGAGTTCAGAAGACGTAGAGAATAAGAAAAGGGAACAAGAATGGGAAGGTGCAGAAGGAGAAGGGGGAGAGAAAGGAGAAGAAGGAGATGAGAAGAAAAATAAGGAAGCAGAAGGAGGAGGAGGAGGAGGAGGAGGAGGGGGGAGAGGAGGAGGAGGAGGAGGAGGAGGAGGAGGAGGAGGAGGAGGAGGAGGAGGAGGAGGAGGAGGAGGAGGAGGAGGAGGAGGAGGAGGAGGAGGAGGAGGAGGAGGAGGAGGAGGAGGAGGAGGAGGAGGAGGAGGAGGAGGAGGAGGAGGAGGAGGAGGAGGAGGAGGAGGAGGAGGAGGGGGGAGGAGGAGGAGGAGGAGGAGGAGGAGGAGGAGGAGGAGGAGGGGGAGGAGGAGGAGGAAGGGGAGGAGGAGGAGGAAGGGGAGGAGAAGAAGAAGGAAGGAAAAGGGAAGGAGAAGAAGGTCGGAGGAGGAGTTAAAAATGAACTAGTTAAGTAGAAGATAAAGATGAACTAAGAAGAAGACTTATATTCATATTGATAGATACTGTACTGTAAATGCACCATTATCAAATGCTTTAGAAGGGAAGACCCCTGTCATAATTCCATTTACCTGTACAGCGCATATCTTGCTCATCTTTAAATTCTGTTGTAAAATTAAGGCTTATGAGATCTAAGGGTTTTGCAAAGTGATTGTAAAAAAATGGTTGATTAACATATTCAAATTTGTGGATTTTTTTCTGCGGACCTAGTGACAAGTGATCCATTAACCTTTTATTGATGAATGAACTACAATACTCGGAATCCAGTCTGCTTATATTACTTGTTGCTATGTTGGGCAAGCCTAGAGCAAGCTTTCAGTAGTGAAGAACCACCTTTGTCAAAAAAAAAGTATGCATACAATTGGAATATATTAGTGAAGTAGTCTATTGTGGAGTGATTGTAAGGTGGGGTGGCAAAAATAATCGGAATCCAGTCTGCATATATTACATGTTCATTTGTTGCTATGTTGGGCAAGCCTAGAGCAAGCTTTCAGTAGTGAAGAACTACCTTTGTTTAGAAAGTAGGCATAACATTTTAAATATATTTTAGTAAACCAGTCTATTGTGGAGTGATTGTTAAAGGTGGAATGGGAAAAATATGATAATGACATTCAGTTGAGAGGCAGTTTCTTCTACCATGGGTCCGTGGGCCACATCAGATACACTGGTACTAGGATTCAGTGCGTAGGTGTGTCATAAAACCTAGAGGGCTGAACAATGTGCAAACATTGATTTCTGCCAGGCACCAGCAACCTTGGTGCATGGCAATGGTAATGTGATACATGAAGATAGATCAGGTTGTCCGTTGGGAGCCAGAAGGATGTTAACTCTGTGGTATTTAAAGTACAGGTGTAGGGGTTTAAAGAGAAGGTTGAGTTCTGGGAAGAGGTGAAAAATAATTTGTGAGCGTTATCATTCTTATTATGCAAGTGTGGAAGAACATCAGATAAGACATGTTCCCTGAAAAGCATGGCTCTTCAAATGCCTTTATATTCTAAATATGTCATGTAACTCGTAAAACTCGGGGGGGGGTAGGTTTTTTACGCCACGTGTTCGTGTAGTCCCATATACATCTTTCTGTGTACAGTGTTTGTAACTTTACCAAGACTTGGCCAAATTTCTTATCAGTTTGATGATTCCAGAACCTTGCAATACACACAAATTCTTATATGCTAGATGATCAACCTTTTCTGGTCGATTTCACACCATTTCTTTCACAATGCAATCGCATGACCAGAACTCAACTTGCGATTGCATTGTGAAAGAAACGTTGTGGAATCGATCAGAAAAGGTTGATCATCTAGCATCTAGCATCTGCAAGGTTCTGGAATCATCAAAATGATAAGAAATTTGGCCTATTCTTCGTAAAGTTACAAGCACTATACACAGAAAGATGTATATGGGACTACCCTATATCTCTCACACGACCATGAGAGAAACAAATTTACCAAATATATGAATTAGTAGGCGGTTTCCCGGCAAATTTTGTATCATCATGTATTAGTCAAAACATGTTCTTTCACATGATTGGTAATGAGAGCTTCCATTTCATTTTTTGAAATTGGGGCGTTACCAATACTGGTCTTTACCTTTAAATGCAGTTTTGGCTCTCAAAGGATAAGAGATCGTTATGAAGCTGTTTGGAGCCAGAAGGGTATTAACTCTCTGAGTTAATATCTGAGTTAATACAGAGATAACACATCTGTTTCTGAAGAGATATATATGCTCTCCTTGCCCATCTCTTGCTTGTAGTATATTACCAATACCAGTGCTCGTTCATTAACAGATTATAACTTCCCCAGTTCTATTACCTTGTTTGATAATTTATTTCAGCATTGGTTGGTCAGCATTCAGAATGTACTTTAAGGGAGAAAAAAAAAAATTCTCCATGATACAATGGATTAGGGTTATATTTATATAAAGTCAACATTTGTCATTTGCAATGGAAAAAATACATGTATATTCACTTCATTTTGGCAGTCTATGTACCGTAATCATATCCTGTCATATATATATTGGGTTAATGATGAAATTATTTTACCTCTATACAGCAGGATCCATTCACATTATTTTGTACAAATAAAAATACATGTACATATGTAGTACATTATTGATTTGTATGTTTTTGTTAGCAGGGAATGTTATGTTAGTAGAGTACATTAGATGGTCATTTTCACGGTAAAGGGTGTAACTTTGAAATTTGGACATTTTATTCTCTAGTGATCTCGTAAAGCTACAGAATTCAAAGATATTTTGGCATATGAGTAACCTACTTGGGTGCTACCTTGGGTAGCATACACTTCTTCAGGGATTACTTCGTTAAATTTTGGCAGGCACATAAGTACCCTAAATGTGACCCTTTTGATGTACACAAAATACATAGACATTTTTGTAAAGCCCTGCATTTTTTTCAGGAACAGTGAGGATGGTATTTGTTATGCAGAATGTGAAGTTAGATGTTCAATGAAAAGTGCCAAAGAAGTTTAGACTGTAACGGCTCATCTATTTTTGAGAACAGAGTGTTGTAATTTGTCGTTTCGGAGACTTCATTTTCCGTTAACAATAGTTAACAAACTTCATAGCAAGAGCTCTAGTTTGAAAAGTGCTTTCTACCATTTCATTTGTTCTTGATATAACACTTGATATCTATACTTCCAACTAATGACAAAATTTGTCTGATCATGTTGCTTGTAAGAATTTTTTAAAATCTTGACTGAGTCGCGCCATTTTTCCGTTAGCTGAATTGAAGCCTCCGAAACAAACTATTCAGACCGCTCGTACAAATATGAATATAGGAACTTATCCAATCATTATATCAAAATGTAGCATTAGGACCCCTAAATCACTTGTCAAAAAATAGCTGAGATATTCCCCACTGTTAAAGAATAACAGACAATACAAACTTTCCGTTAGCACTTGAAGCCTCCGAAACAGCATAAAGATTATTTTTCATTTTTTAAATACCTAGACCGATGTGTTTCATGTTAAATCTGCATGGCAATCATAGGTTAGGATGTGCAGGCTCCCTTGAAGTTGAAAGTAAATAGATATCCAGTTAATTTTTTTCAGGACTTACTAATAACCAAAAAAACTTGTTTCGGAGGCTTCAAACTGTAGTTAACACCATATTTTTGGCTATTGTGGTTTTATAGATAGGGTATTGTTTACAGTTTTCCTTTTGAATGTTTGGTTTTGGTCTATTAAAGTACAGGAATGTGTTAGATGTTATTGGCTTTTTATATTTTTAATGATTTACAAATAGTCAGTATTTCAGAATTTTTTTTACACCAGTACTAGGAGTATTCACCTGTTTCAAACCTTGATAATGTAAGAATCATTCACCAAATAATAAAAAAGTTTATACATATAAATCTTCCAAGCTTTATGAATATTTTAATATATAAAGTATTAAAATGAATTACTATATTTTCCCAAATTATAAGACATCCATAATATTTATCCAATTTGTTTCGGAGGCTTCATTTAGTGTTAACCACATGTATCATGGTCTTTGCCAACCCCTTAGGATCAAATGGCATAGGCCATGCCATCCAAAGACCATTTGTAACAGTAGGAGAGAAATTTAGTGGGCAAAGAACCCTCTAGAAATGTTTGGGAAGCAGTGTGTACAACCCCTTTTAAGACAATGGAATAATAATAATAATAATATTCGGTTTTTGTGTAGCACATATTGAACGTCTCTATGCGCTTCCAAATTTGGAAATTATTACCCCGGCTTTAGCATGACTTCCATTACGGTGCTTAAGCATTTCAAGGAATTAATTCCTGCCAGGTACCCAATTTACCTCACCTGGGTCGAGTGTGGCAAATGTAGATTAATGTCTTGCCAAAGGACATTAGTGCCGCGGCAGGACTCGAACTTCGAACATTGTCCAGGACAATAGACCATGAAGATCATGAAGATATTGACAAGGTTACAGCAACATGTGCTAGCAACATCTGATACTAGATAGCATCTCTTCCAGACAGGCATGAACACTACAGACAGTTCTCTCATTTCCTTACTGTTATCCACAAGAATATAGAGGTAAGAACTGTATATTTTGTCCTTAAATTACTTAACTTGTACCATACTTTTTTTTTAATGGGTCATTGTACTGGAAACTGATGTGTGAAAGTTTTTAAAGTTTAGATTTGTCACTAAAAATATAGTGAGGCCTAGTTACGATCTGTATTGTACATTGTACATGTACCTTTATCATACTCAATGTTTGTGGTTTTAAAGGTCGGGTGACATCCAAATATAGCTTGATTCCTGTTGATGTGCAGCCTAGAAAAATGCTCCAAATCTCATTTATCTTGTGACATCATCTGTAAATCATTAGTGAGCTAACAAGAGACGGTGGTATCACCTGTTTACAATAGACCATACAATACCAACATATGAGTTGCTATGTCAGAAGTGGTGTAGCATCACCAGTAAAAGAAAGGTAACGTGGAGGTATTTGTGAGCATGTGCTGAGCTGGAGAAAGTTACATAACAATTTCTCTTTTTAGCTCACTAATGATTAACAGATAGATGAATGAAATCTGGAACATTTATTTAGGGTGGAGCTTAGCAGGTCTGAGAAAATTATTGTAAAATATTTAAAAATCTATGAAATATATTTATAACAAATTATTAGTTGTATGCAGCCCTGCACATAAACATGAATCAACTTATATTTGGATGTCACCTGACCTTTAAGGTTTGCCTCAGTACCAAATGTTTAAATTAGACTCCTGATATGTGTACATACACAGGTCTATGGCTATGCACAATGGTAAAACAGTAATAAGGAATGAAATCCTTGTACAAATTATAATTTTGAACAGGTTATTCCTGCAAATCCATGGTCAAAACAGATAAAAACAAGTCTGTCATTAATTAGTACTTAAAGATTTGTGTAATGTACACATTAAGCATCCTTAGTGATGGTGCCCGTATAGACTACTAAACTACAGTAATTCTTAAACAACATATGGATAAATAATAAATTATTATGTAATGCACATGCAAATATACATTCAAGATGTACTTTTAAAATCAAACAAAATGATTTTTTTTTAGTGTCCAAGCTCAGATATATGTATTAACATTGTTCTGTGCAATACAAACTGCTAATTTCCTATTTTCTTCTCCAATTGCAGGATCAATGTGAGCGATTATGTGGCCATATATTTTGATGCACCTTCATCTAGCAGCAGGACTTCAAATGGGGTGGTTTTCATGGCTCTCGTAAGTATTACCCATGTTAGATCTCGGATTATTAAATAAACATTTAACAGGATCAACTTTCTTTATTTGAGAAATACTTAGACAAAAGATCTTTCTAAAATATATATGAGCAGGTGTTGTGGTACTGAACAAAGTTAGGGTGAATGAAATCAAATACGGGACTATGAGATATTTCAAGGAAGTGAAATGGATTCTGAAAGCTGTTTTTCTGTGTTTTAATGAAAGTTTGTATTTGCTATATATTCTTATTTTGCTATTAGGTAAAAGCTGTGATTGATGACAATGTCAAAGTCAAATTCATGCGCCGGAACAGCAATGGTCTGTATGAATTTACAGAGGACTGTGAAGTCCATCAGCCTAAAAAAGATGTAATACAGAAGATGACTCTACCAACCAGGACCCCTACCCCAGCCGGCAGAGCTTACCTTTATAATTTTTAAGAAGGAGAACTGGACATGTTGGCAGATAAATTTCTTTGAAATAAGAAGTAGAACACAATTGTGTTCCAGGACAAAAACCTGTAAAATATGAATGTCTGTGTAAATGTTATAACACATAACAAACAAGTTTGTGGAAGCCACTGTGCAGAAATTTAATTCTTTGCACTAAGAATAAATGATGACAAAGACGCAAGTGAAGGGTAATGATACATTGCTATGAATTAACATAAATGGTTTCTATGTGAACAATTATTTTAAGTACTTTACTTTCAGTTCAACATTTTATCAAATCTTCAAAAGTAAGGTTAAATTTCGCTTTGTATATTGCCTTTGTAGTTGACAATATAGTGTGTTAACATGATTGAAGCCTCCGAAACAGGCATTTTGTTAACCTGAAGCCTCCGAAACACACACATAAGAAATTTTCAACTTCCTCATTTGAAATGCGATTTCTTTGGAATTTGCATTGGTAATTAGCCCTCACTGAATGGTATTTGTAGAGTAAATTTTATTTTGCTCCCCCTCTTGGAAGATAGGTAAATTTGAAAAATTAAATGTCAAAGTCATATTTTATCTTGAATTTGACAAGCGCATTGAAATTTTTTAAAGACCAAATAAGTTTGACCAAAAAAGCTTTATAAGCCTTTAAGTACATTAGAATAGCAAATGAAAAATTGCAATTGAATTATGTTTGGAGAACAAATGTTGTCATTTAAGTTGATAGAATTAAAATGTTGTTTTTGTTCAAATTTATCATATTTGTCACAGTTGTTCATTATTTTTCCAGGTTTCTCATGTAGTTTAAGCTCCAGAACCAAAAAAAATCCATAATTTAGACACTTATAGTACTAATTTTAGTAGAAATGATTATGAAAACATATTTTGAAATTTTGACCCTGTTTGAGAAAAGTTACACCCTTTACTGTGAAAATGACCGTATACATGTACATGTAGGTAAATGTGATAGAACGAGAACAATCCAATCATATTTGTCTTGATATTGATATAAGTACATCATTATCATTAATGGCCTGTCATTGTACTTTGTGAGGGTTTTTTCTTCTGTAGAAGAGATCAGTAGGAAGAAAACCAGCTGCATCTTCCTTTTCGAAAGTTAAATTCATCCCTTGTTTTAAGTAAAATTCGACAGGATGATAAATTAGAGTGATTTTTAACAATTCCCCCTCTTTGTTTTAGAATCCTGGATCAATATCATTATATCTGTATGTGTTATAATGAAATGAAATAAAGAAAAATATCGGGCTTATGTTAGTCAAAGGAAAATGAAACACTCCAGATATATTAAAGAACTGATCAGTGAAAAACATATGAGCAATTTTTCTCTAGAAAACTCCCAACAGAAAAAAAAATTATATACCGGTACATTTAATAATGATGATAATTGTAATAATAACAAGGATACCGTAATAATGATAAAGAAATAAATGCATTTATTTAAAAACAATCGAAAAATAAAATCACTGCACTTTCAATGAAATCTCATTGAAATCTTTCAACATGAAATCTAATTGAAACAGTAGCAAGTCTAAAAAGGACTTCCATTAATGAAATTTATAAAAATGGACTGTATATTTCACACTCCCCCTCATCCAAGTTTACAATTAATTGCATTGATTCAGTCCCATCCTGGCATACATAATGTGAGTCATTATTCAATCTTGTGTAAAAACAATTTACACCATATGCTTTCATTATGAGGGAAGAATCTTAATTTTGTTTCAGATCAGTGAATGTGCAATGAGCCTCGCTTTGTGACGTCCGACATTGCTGGATTTAAAGAGACCATGTTTCCAAAGCCCCACCCAACATTCGAGAATGCACACGTTTCAATGTATCTTGCCAGGGTTGAATAAAATTGTTGTTGTCACATGACCTTGGGTTAAAATGTCACCTGATCTTAAAAAGGCATGTCAAAGTTGAATGATTATTGTGCTAATTTACACAGTGGATTTATGAGCCAACACAGATTTTGTTAAGTATGAGATTGTGAAATGTGAATTATCAGTTTTAAATTAAATAAGCAGTTGCTATTATGCAACGTTGTACAACATATTAACATTATGACTCCAAACTATACAGTGAAACCTGTATGACTGCTCAACGGAAACATGAAAAGTTGTCTTTATCTACAGGTTCCTTCTGTTAAGTTTTAAATGAAAAATCATATTCAAGGTAAACAAAACTGTGGTCTTTCTATACAAGCGGTCGCTAAAGCAGGTTTGACTGTACATTTTTGTAAATTTAGTCTTTTATTTACATGTACATGTACATGTATATATTTGCACACACATACATGTATATATTTGCACACACATACATGTATATACATTGTGCCAGTTTTCTCCTATGAGAAAATAAATGAATATCAAAGCTATAAAATAATATGCAGTGTATTAATATTTCGTGGAATTCCAAATCTAATGGAGTAATTAACTGCGATCCAAGACGATTCAAGCCAGATTAACCTTTAGTTGTACTCCTCTACATGAAACTGAAACTGAACCGATATCTGGCTTGAATATTAATTGTGAATATCCTTTATTTGGGATGCCAATATTTCCCATGATTAATTCCCAATGCTTGCACGAATATTATCACACAGGCTCTGTATTGAGTGTGGGAATGGGTATAATCGAAATGACTTATGACCCAGAAAGTTTGCCGGTGTTGTACTTCCATTACAAACAACAACGGAAAGGAATGGGGATTGGGGTCATCATGCTGTAAAATCAGATCCTTCAATCACTTTCAAAATCAAACTCAATTTTAGTTGATTACTATAACCTCCCTCTTTAGATTTCCCAGGAAATATGAAGGTCAAATTTTCAGTCCTGCCAACAATTTTATTCCAAAAGATAAATACCATGTTCCTAATATGAAAGATTACAATCAATGAAAGCCCATCATGACATTAAATCTATTTATGATCAAACTCCTGCAGTTTCAGGAGTCTTTGTTTTATTGTTATGAAATATGATGGGTTTTTCTATTACCAATCTTTTATCTATATTCATGTATACAATGTATGTACATGTACATGTAGTACAGACATGGCTGATCATATTTCGAACATCATATTTCGATCAAGATTATCATCTTCAAACTATATGCATTAAGCTCCAGTATAGCCCCATGAGCAAGTACTCGCTTTAAATCGTCGCCACATTCAGTTGGAGGCGAGACATTGATTTTGCTCCGCACCCTCTGCATCACAATGCAATTTGCGCGGCTCCTAATGGATGCGTCTTCAGGACTTCCTGCCGTCTACCCTGAGGGAGTAGTGGATGCCTAGATGGGTAGATTGAATCGAGATGTGATGTGGTGGTGCAGCGGTGTTAGGAGAGAGAGGAAGATCTATGCAAACATCTTTATTCTGCATGAAGTGATAAGATCTCATTTGGAGGTAGTGATGATGATGATGATGATGAGAGAATGTAGAGGATGCAAAATACATGTATCCTTGAGAGTGTTTCCTTTGTTTAGTCAGCTAAAGATTTTTTTCTTCTATCATTGTTGCTCTCTTTCCATGTTGGAATGATTGAAAATTTAAAATGTAATATTTAACTTCATTCCAAAATTCAGTAGGGTTAGAACGTAGTTGCATACATTTTTCTGATAAGTTTGAAGTTATAATACAAATCTTATTTGGTGCTAGTGATGATGCTGAAAGTGATAATGTAAGATTGCTACATGTAGTACATTTAATCTTTTTTAAAGTCATTTGATATCATTTATGATTTGATTTTCTTTCTCTATCTTCCTCTCTCTATTTCTTTATCTCTCTCACCCCCACACGCACTCTCTCTCTCTCCCACACACACATACCCTTTCTCTTTCCCACACACACATTTTTGATAAATTTGAAGTGATCAATTGTTTATTTGGTGCTAGTAATGATACTGAAAATGATAATGTAATATTGCTAGTTCATGTATTTAAAAAAAGTCTTTTGATGTAAGTTATAATTTGATTTTCTTTCTCTATCTTCCTCTCTCTCTCTCTCTTACTCCCACACACACACTCCCCCCACACACTCTCTCTCTCTCTCTCTCTCTTTCTCTCTCTTCTTGAATGATTGAGTTAAATTACACATAATTTTCAAATCCAGCAAGGTTAGGTTTTACCGGTAATTGCGTCTTACAATGTAGGTTTGACTTCACCTCATTTGTTGGAGGTGATGATGATCATTATGATAGCGTTTTATACCTGTGTGCTGGAATGGTAGAGTACATGAAGCATAAAATGAGAATTTTAGAGATCACATCAGTAAGTCTTTTGGATAATAATAATTATATAGTTTTGTGTTTGCTGTTTCCTTTCCTTGCCTGCACAAGAACATTGCAAAAATTAAGATTTGTTTCCAAATTTGAAATGACTTGATCTATGTAGTACAATCTCAGAACCGGTAAATTATCCTCCAATACCATGGGTGCGTTTAATCGACACTTTTTCACCCTAGAATCACGGTTTCTAAAGACGTTTAGTTTAAAACGCAATGCGTTCAAGCGATTTTTTCGTCGGTCGTAAAAATAAACGTGTTTGAAAACACAAACATGAAACGCTGAAAAAGATGCGTTTTGTATCATGATTCAAAAGAATCACGGTCGCTAAAATTCGATTGAACGGACGGAGTTCTCAATCATGATTGTATGACGAAGCCTCTTCCGGTTTGGGAAAAACCGCGCGCCCGCTTTACATGCAATCTGCGTTCACTATACCATCTTGGCCTGTTCCGTTATGTTATTCCTTGTTTTTCCTTCTATCATTTTCTCTTTCTGTCTTTCCTTATGTTATTCTTTGTTTCTTCCTTCTATCATCTTCTCTTATGTTATTCTTTGTTTTTATAATTCTATCACTTTCTCTTATGTTATTCTTTGTTTTAATCATTCTGTTACTTTCTCTTTCTATCTTTCCTTATGTTATTCTTTGATTCTTCCTTCTTTCATCTTCTCTTATGTTATTCTTTGTTTTAATCATTCTATCACTTTCTGTTCTTCCTTATGTCATTCTTTGTTCCTTCCTTTTTTCACATTCTCTTTCTGTCTTTCCTTATGTTATTCTTTGTTTCTTCCTTCTATTTTTATGTTATTCTTTGTTTTTTCCTTCTATTACCTTCTCTTTTGTTATTCTTTGTTTCTTCGTTCTATTCTTATGTTATGCTTTGTTTTTTCCTTCTATCACCTTTCATGTAATTCTTTGTTTTAAGCATTCTATCACTCTCTCTTTCTGTCTTTCTGTCTTTCCTTATGTTATTCTTCGATTCTTCCTTCTTTCACCTTCTCTTATGTTATTCTTTGTTTTAATCATTCTATCGACTTTATCTTTCTGTCTTTCCTTATGTTATTCTTTGTTTCTTCCTTCTATCACCTTCTCATTCTTTGTCTTATTATTGCGATCTATGCTCAAAACAGCAGTCGACAGTCGGCCGTAAACAATTCCAGAAAGCGCGCGCCGAAGTTCCTGGGCCATACTGCGCAGTGTGATGCGCAGTGGTTTGGCTCGCAATGAGCTAGAATCAGCGTTGATGAAAAATCGCTTGAACGCAAACCGCAGTGACCTTGCTTTTTGTAACGGCGTTTTGAATTGTGATTCATGTTTGTGATTCTAGCTTCGAAAATTCGATTGAACGCACCCCATGTCACATCCCATCATCATCTCTCCATCTCTCTTTGACCCTCATACTCTTTATCATCCCTTGGGAGCCTACATTGTAGCTTTCCTTGAATATTAAATATTGTCTCAGATTTTGTTTGCACGCTCCCTCCATCACAATCCGTACACCAGAGAAATACTGTATTTGTGCTGTCAGCCAGTGCCCCATTTTGAGGGGATGAAAAAATAACAAATCTGTTTTTAATAACATAATTTCATATCTTACATGTAGCAGAGTGGTTCAGATGGGAACCAATCAATATTGAAATACATGCAATTAATATTGAAATACATACAATTAATATTGAAATATATGCAATTATTGCATTATGAATCTGCATGTCTACCTTTAGATCAGTTACAGATCTACATACATGAACATGTAAACACAATATATCCTCACATGTTTTAGTAGACCTACTTCATGAATAAGGTAAAGATTGTGCAATTTAGGCTTGAGTCATTTTTTGTCTCGCCTGCGTGCGTAGGAAAAAGCGAGACATAGGTGCCACTTTTCCGGTGACGGCGACGGCGACGGCGTCAACATCAAAAACTTAACCTAAGGTTAAGTTTTTGAATTTTTGGTATTATTTTTAAAGTATAAGTTCTTAGTCAATGAAACTTTGACTATAGGGTAATCAAGTATCCCCAATCATGTGAGTAGAATTTCAGATCACAAAGTCAAGGTCAAAGGTCATTTCAGGTCAACAGACTTGGACTATGTTGTAGCATCATCATTGAAAACTTAACCTAAGGTTAAGTTTTTGAATTTTTGATATAATTTTGAAAGTATAAGTTCTTAGTCAATGAAACTTGGACTATAGGGTTATCAAGTCTCCCCAATCATGTGATTAGAATTTTAGGTCACTAAATTAAGGTCAAAGGTCATTTAAGGTCAACAAACTTAGACTTTGTTGTTGCATCAAGATTTTCAAAATGCTTCTTCTTCGTTATTTTTCAACCGATTTTGATTCTGATTGTTTCATATGATAGGGCTAGGAGGGGGATTAAAAATTTCTACACAGTATCGTGAAATTCATTATCTATGCTAATTTATGCAAATTTATTCGAAATCACAAAAAAGGCTTCTTCTCCTTCATTTCTCAACCGATTTTGATTTGGTTTGCTTTATATCGTAGAGCTAACTTTGGTACACTAAAGTCCTACACAGAATTTTGAAATTGTTCTCCATTAATTAATTATGGTAGTTTATGCAAATTTATTCCAAAAATAACAAAAATTACTTCTTTTCCCTCATTTCTTGACCGATTTTGATTTGGTTTGCCTTATCTGGTAGAGCTAAATATGAAACACTAAACTTCTACACAGAATTGTGAGATTTTGCTCCATTAATTATTTATGGTACTTTATGCAAATGAAATGAAATTATGTCCCTTCCAGGGCATCAAATTTTTGTTCAAAAGTGTACCACATAAAATTTACGATACTTGTTGTTGCGAGATGCGGATGAGCGCTACGTCATTGACGTTCTGGTTTATCATATTGAATTGCGTTATGCAGGCGAGACCGCCGAGAGCGTTTCCCTTGTTTAAAAAGCGGATCCCAACTATTTGGAGCGTTTAGAGCCCATGCAATGCCAAGAAAATTGTGGGATAACAGTATAATTTTTTCATAGACTTTGCACATACCTAAAACTCGCTTGAGCAGGTCAGAAAAAAATCTTATTACAGTAGGTAAAGTATCATGCCATAATTCATTCTCTAAGAACAGATATTTTTTAAAATTTTATTGAAGATAATAATTGATTCACAATTCTAAAAGTCTATTTTACTTTTGAATGTCTCTGTCTATCTTTCTCAAATGATGTTGTATTTAAGATGCTGTATCCAGAATCTAATATAAGACTGGAGGCCCTGTGATTAATCGTGATTCATTTATTTGTTTGTTCTCCCTCTTTATCAGGCTGCTCCATGGAGTGTTGATGCGGAATGCCACGGTAACGGAGCAGAACAGAAGTCTCCTGGTGGAGACGTTGAGATCCATGTCAGAGATCCTCATCTGGGGGGATCAGAATGACAGCTCCGTCTTTGAGTAAGTTTGACGGGCTAACTTCCAATCATCGATTAATCGCTTCAGTTTGGATGGTCGCGTTGCCCAACCTTTTGTGAAACCATGCCCCCCCCCCCCCCCTATTCATGAAATGTTGGGGGTAATGTTTGTGAAGTAAATTCCTGTCATCTACAAATGGCCTGGTCCAATTTACCTGACACTTTGTGAAAAACCC
The DNA here is from genome assembly GCA_035222895.1 of Strongylocentrotus droebachiensis. Taxonomy (NCBI): domain Eukaryota; kingdom Metazoa; phylum Echinodermata; class Echinoidea; order Camarodonta; family Strongylocentrotidae; genus Strongylocentrotus; species Strongylocentrotus droebachiensis. The sequence continues at coordinate 22,386 of JAVYIG010002342.1, forward strand.
CTGGCATATCTACGATAGGTTGCATGATCTGCCGTTTTCGTTTATGAAAGGTCCAGTAACGCCAGCACCCGATTGGGTGCGATGACCCAAAGAATTGAAGTAAGCCAGTTTGATGATGGGAGAAAGAACAAAATATATTAGCTTTGAAGATAGATGCCATCGGAAAACAAAGCATTACATAAATATGACAACTTTATTTCAAAAGATGTGCAGATATCTGTCAAGTGTTTAGAGATGGTTTTTCTTGTTAAGCGCTCTATAAATCCAGATTATTATTATTATTCAGTGTATATTTGGATACTTTCTAAAGGAAAGTATGTTACGAAGCCTGCTATTATCAAAGTCATATTACGAGCCATTAGTCTTGATCATAAGAAGATGAGAATTAATTTCTTTTTGTGTTTTTGTTATCATTCCACCAAACAGTTTCTTCTTGGAGAAGAACATGCTACTGTTCTTTCTGAAGATCTTACGTCAGAAGACGGGAAGCTACATCTGCGTGCAACTCCTCCAGACTCTCAACATCCTCTTTGAGAATATACGAAATGAAACGTCCCTTTGTAAGTGTTTTATTTTGCACATAATCGTCAGTAAATGTTAAGAACATGAAGTATTAAAGATATATATGCCTCTTCGATATTTGATGCAACAAGGCTCTTACTTCTGATGTTCAAATAGTTGCATTTTCCAGGGTATTTATATTTTAGAACATCTTTTTTGGGGGACTTTTTACTGATAGGATATCAATCAAGACCTACATGTAGAATGAATGGAATGGTTTAAAACCTATGACATAGATATCACTAAGAAAACAGTAAACCAACATTATAATTATCAAACACAGCTGATATTTATTTATTATTAAAAGAAAGATTTCATAGAAAGGAAAAAAAAAGGGGGGGGGCAGAGAAAGGCAGAGAAAAAGAGAAATATAGACATAGGAATAGAGAGAGGGAGGGGGGGGGGGGGAGAGAGAGAATGATATTAATATTGAGGGTGATTCTTTACTCCAGTTGACTTGCAAATGTTCTCACCTTCATTGTACTAATGCTCAGTGTATCAATTTATACATGTATGATTAAAAAACTTAGAATTGACCTTTTTTGTCTGTTCTTTCTCAGATTATCTATTGTCCAACAACCATGTCAACTGCATCATCGTCCACAAGTTTGACTTCTCTGATGAGGAGGTAAGTGATTATAATAAGGTGTCATTTATTTTCTCACTTTCAAGGCATTGTTTAACAATGTTTCCAGTTTTATAAATCTGAGATGCATAGCCCTACATGTATGTGTTATCAGTGTCTGTGACACAGTGTAATATTGGAGCCCTAAAAAAAATTGCACTTCAAATTGATCATGAAGTGCTTCACTAAACTGTAGTGCTATAAAAAACTGTTGGGCAAACAGTTTGTGAAATTTCTAAATTCCAATCATAAACACCTTGATAATCAGACAGGCGATCGGCTTGTAAAAGTCATGAGATTTCTGACTGACCTAAAGGTTAATAATTATGATTGCAGCATGAGCTAAATCCAGGATTTTGTTTAGAATCTGAAGCAAAGATACCCAATCCCTTTAATTGCAAATGATATCCTTACATGTAGATGCACTCTGCTACACCTAAGGGACACCCAGACTTTGGTAAAGCAGACTTTCCGGTTTAATTGGAGAACCAACAAATTATTTTAAAAGATCAGTCAAATTTGCTTTATATCAGACAGAGAAGAACAGAGTATTTTTAAATTTCAGATTTTCTTTGAAGCAATGTCAAATCGGCCATGTGACTGCTAGAAATTATGTAATTCATTCAATGTAATTCCCTCAACATGGAATAGATTTATCTTTGTATAGGAGAGTATGGAGGCATTTGGAACTCATGATCATATCTAGCAAATGCTACATGAATTTGTTTCTTTCTACTAAAACCTAAAAGCCTTGTAAGGTTTTTTCAGTTTCATAAAAACGTATCTAGATTTGACAGTTTCATGTTTAAAGGTTCCAAACTTTGCATTTGTGATCACCATTAATTTGTAATAATAATTATATGTGCTTATATAGCGCCTAACACTTACTGTATCAGAAGTCTCTAAGCACTCTACAATAATGCGGCAGAATTACCCTGTCGCGCGCTCTGTGTTTCAAGGAATAAATTTGTATTGTTTCATGCCTTTTTTCCTTCATTTCTTCTAGGTGCTAGCCTACTATATCTCCTTTCTGAAGACTCTATCCTTCAAGCTCAACAAGCACACCATCCATTTCTTCTATAATGAGGTGAGTTCATGATCCATTGGTCTTCTATGATATCTTTTAGATGAGACTCTTCATGGCATATTTGATTCTATATTTGTTAAGATATAATGATAATGGTGGGTTCTTGTATAGCGCTCATGTCAGTCAAACTTGACACTCCCAGCGCTCCGCAATTATTACCCCGGCTTTAGCATGGCTGCCATTACGGCGCCCTAGCATTTCAAGGAATTAATTCCTGCCAGGTAACCATTTACATCACCTGGGTCAAGCATTGCAATTGTAGATTAATGTCTTGCAAGAAAGGACATTAATGCCGCGACGGGACTCGAACCGCTGACCTTGTTATCCACAGTCCGGAGACTTATCCCCTCGACCATGACACCTCTACGATCAATGAAGATCCATAACACTGTTCATAAATCAATATCTCTTTGCATTGAAGATATAGGAGCTGAGATAAAAACAAACAAAGTACTAAGTTATATAGCCAATGTTGCAGCTAAGGAATAAATAAGTAGTGAGACCAAAACATTTGGAAAATGAAACTTTAAAGATGAAAGCAAATGCAAATGACAGAAATTCAGGGTTGTTTCCACAGAGCTGCCAACTAGTACGGATTTGGTACGGAAATTAACGACCATTACGGCAGTACGGAATGTCGTCTAAAAATTACGGATTACAAAAAAAAAAAAAAAAAAAAAAATGATTTTTTTTTTTTTTTTTTTTTTTTTTTTTTTTTGCGCATAGGGATCTATCGTAGCAATACAGTATGGTGGCCATCCAACACTCGCTGCATGAGAAAGATGGAAAATTTCAATTATTCTCTTAATAGAAGCCAATTTTTCATTGAAAACTTATGTGTTGTGATGAACTGAAAATCAATATTTAGCAACTTTGTGGGAATAAAATAACTAAAAATTTCAGATATTATCATACGCGCATGCATCCGCTTACCATTCTTTTTAGATTCATGGCGCCGCTTAGGAAATTACTGATTTATTCCCCAAATTACTGGTTTTGAGCCTTATGGTTACTGATTTTCTGTTCTGGAGGTTGGCAGCTCTGTTTCCATCATGGTTAAATTATTTTGAGGCATGGACCTTTGCAAATCTTCCACACTCAACAATTCATAGAGAGAGGAGAGGAGCAGTGCTGTGTTGAAACAGTTCCTGTATACTAGTAGATTGATTGCAATAGTGAGATGTGCTTGTCAATGAAAAAAGTGTGAGGCTATTTATTGCCTTTGTTTGTATGAATGTAAATGTGATTTTCTTTCTTACAGGAGGTGTAGCATGGCAAATACTGGTTAACCCCATCTACGACTTCTTTTGAACAACTGCACGTAAATGAATGGACTTGATTAACGGTCAGCGCGCGCTAGCGTTCGCAAAACAGACCAAAGTTTTGCATATGTTGCACGCACATGAATGCTGCGGTTGCGTCATCCGTAGTCGCGTTATACCCTATTGGCCCGCGTCAGGCCTGAGGAAAGACACATAGTCTTGTCATGCTACACCCCCTTTAAAGGGATCGTTTAACAATGTTAAATCTGAGATACACGGCCCTACGTGTTATCAGTGTCTGTGGTATGTTGTAATATTAAAGCCCTGAAAAAATTGCGCTTCAAAATGATCAAGAACTGCCTCAAAAAAGTAAAAATCTTTGAGTGACCGGTTTTACCATACTCGTTTTCCTCAATAGACTGTAGTGTTATGAAAACCGTTCGGCGAACGGTTTTCAAAATTTGTAATTCCAATCATAAATATCTTGATAATCAGACAGGCGATCGGCTTGTAAAAGTCATGGATTTCCTGACTGACCTAAAGGTTTATAATTATCATTGCAGCATGAGCTAAATCCAGGATTTTGTTTCAAAATCTGAGACAAAGTTACCGGATCCCTTTAACCTTTGTTTCTTTGCTATATTTTACGCAGCATACCAATGACTTTGCCCTGTACACCGAGGCCATCAAGTTCTTCAACAACCCAGAGAGTATGGTCAGGATCGCTGTGCGCACCTTGACACTCAATGTATATAAAGGTACAGTATCCCCCAAAACTTACCACCAAGCCTTGAGCAGACATGACGTGGTGAACCGCCCATCAAAAAAAAACACCAGGGCATTGTTCACGAAACTGTCATAAGTACGGGTTCACCGACATCCCATTGCAACAAGTGTTAAATGTAATACACTCATTTCAATTGAGTTTTCGTTGAACTTGTACTTATGCCAGTTTTATGAAATGTTGCCCCATTTGATAAGACTTGTCATCAGTAACAAGTTACAATTACTGTTATAAGCTACTGAAATCATTGCATTTGACTGGCTGTTGGTAAAGTTGTTTTGGAAATATGACAGTTGTTTTTGATGAAATATTTATGAAACAGGTCCCAGTGGCAAAAGAAAATGACTTTAGCGTGACTCTCATCAAAAATTTGTAACATGTAAATCACAGAGTATAGGGGATTTTTTTTTTTATGCCTCCGTTACGAAGTAGCCGGAGGCATTATGTTTTCGGGTTGTACGTCCCGTTCTCGTGATCACGTTATCTGAAGAACCGATTGATGGATTCCTGCCAAACTTTGGTCATGCATGTATCTAGCAGAGCCGATGAACTGATTAGATTTTGGGGTCACGAGGTCAAAGGTCAAAGGTCACAGGGCTCATTATGTATGCAAAAACAGCTCGTGATTGCGTTATCTGAAGAACCGATTGATGGATTCCTGTCAAACTTTGGTCCTGTATGTATCTTGCAGAGCCGATGAACTGATTAGATTTTGGGGTCACGAGGTCAAAGGTCAAAGGTCACAGGACTCATTATGTATGCAAAAACAGCTTGTGATCGCGTTATCTGAAGAACCGATTGATGGATTCCTGCCAAACTTAGATCATGTATGTTACTTGCAAAGCCGCTGAACTGATTAGATTTTGGGGTCATGAGGTCAAGGTCAAAGGTCACGTGGGTCATTATGTATGCAAAAATAGTTTGTGATCGCATTATCATCAGAACAGATTGATGGATTCCTGCCAAACTTAGATCATGTATGTATCTTGCAGAGCCAATGAACTGAGTAGATTCTTGGGTCATGAGGTCAAAGGTCAAAGGTCGTGGGCTCATGTATGCAAAAATAGCTTGTGAACGCATTCTCAATGGAACTGACAGATGGATTACTATTTAACTCAGGACATCTTGCAGAGCCAATGAACTGAATAGATTTTAGGGTCATGAGGTCAAAGATCAAAGGGTCATATATGTATATGAGAAATTGCTTGTAATCACGATATTCTGAGAACCTGTTAATGGAATACAATTGAACTTGAATTTGAAAAATTTCTTCTGTTTTGGTTTGTAAAATTGCTTTATGACGGAGGCATCATTTTCGACTGCGCGCAGTCGAAGTTCCATCTAGTTTTTTTTTTGGGGGGGGGGGGGGGGGTTACCCCCTTGCAATACATCTACACAGATATTTTTGCTGTGGCTTTTTTAAAGCAGTCTACTGTGTTATGATTGAACAGGTGTCTAGTTATGTGATTTTTTTTTTGTTTTCCTTTGATTTATTACGATTTGTTGTCTTTTACTTTGTACATTGTATTGGTTGAATTTTCCTTGGCCTCGACCGAGCACACTGGAAGCTCATCTTCAAGAATGTATCAAGAATCTAGAAATTCTTTTCTCCAGTGTTTCTAAGAAACCAATAACTGATTTTAGGGTACACATGTACAATATGTCAAGAATTGTAGAATGGTAGCTTACTGGAAGCTATTGTTGTAGTTATTGGCTTCCTGTTCCTGACCAGCTCTCCTCAAAGGTAAAGACCAGTTTTGGAAACGCCCCAATTTCAAAAAATGAAATGGAAGCTCTTATTACTATTCATGTGAAAGAATATGTTTTGACTAATACAGGATGATACAAAATTTGCAGGGAAACCGCCTACTAATTGATATATTTGGTAAGTTAGTTTATCTATTGGTATGTGAGAGATAAACGCACTTTTAGCGCACGTGTGCGTAGTTCAATATACATCTTTCTGTGTACAGTGCTTGTAACTTTACCAAGACTGGGCCAAATTTCTTATCATTTTGATGATTCCAGAACCTTGCAGTACACACCAATACTTATATGCTAGATGATCAACCTTTTCTGATCGATTCCACAACGTTTCTTTTACAATGCAATCGCATGACCATAACTGGTCTTTATCTTTAAATGTTAATTCAAACAAATTTCACTATTGAATGCTTAAATTGACTTTTCTTTTGAACAGTGAATGACAAGGCAATGCAGATGTATATACGTAACAAGACGGCCGTCCCTTACTTCTCTAACCTGGTCTGGTTCATTGGTAACCACGTTCTAGAACTGGAAAGCTGCGTCAGAAATGACATTGAGTAAGTACAATCAATCTTTCATGAAAATGGTACTAAATCTACACCACAAAAAAAAAAAAATCCCCTTTCTAATGTATGATTTTGTATTAAGCCCTATGGTGCTTTTTGTTTTCAGTGCGCCTAAATGTCAGATACCTCATTATTATTAAGTATTTAGAAGCAAAGTTGAGCCATAAGCAATGAAAAGTGTATCAAAAAGATGCTGAAGATCATGCCATTTGGGCAGACAGTGTTAAATGTCCTTACACCTTATTGTTATAATCATGTTCTTTGTTTGTATTTGAAAATTCATGTTGAAGTATGAAACAAGGCAAGTTATTCACTTATAGAATGGTGCAATATACAAGTGTGAAATAAATAGCATCACCTAGGTTTCAAGATGTTTGTATGTTTTTATAAATTATGTTTGAATAGTTTTGAATATGATTTCAAGCATTTTGGCAAATTACAGACCTGTACAAATCTCCATAATATCATAATCCTGTGAGAGATTTAAACAATGGATCATAAATATTTTTCTAGTAGGCCATTGACATTGCTAGACAGTTTGTTCATTGTGACATGACTTCGAGGATATGTAGCGATTTCCTAAGCTTCCTGGTTTGTGAAATGAAAGTATTTTTCCATGTCATGTTCAACGTCAAGCTTTCAAGCCCTTGGTTTCAAACACGTTGAGTACTTTGGGGTTATGCGTCTGCAGTTGTTAACTGCCAAAAGTTTCCACTCTCTAAGATATCAATGGAAATTACTAATGTCTTCATTTGAATGAGATACATATACAGTGTAACCTGTCAATAAAGACCACCCAAGGGATACAAGAAAAGTGGTTTTTATAGGCAGGTGGTCTTTAAGTACAGGTGCCTATAGTACATGTTTCAATAAGAAGACGTTTTCAAAGGGGGGACAAAAGTGGTCTTTGTAGACAGGTGGTCACAAAAGCAGGTTTGACTGTATATGTTTTTCATTTATCTAGTGAAGTAGTTGTTAAACTTTTCTCAAATACTCTATTTCTTGAGTTGTACTTTCAAAAGTTTGATTGGGTTCCTATTGCTGTTTGAACTGTCAATTCTATTTTTGATTTGATTTCACTTCCAAGTAAATAGCATTTATTTTCACCCTTATTGTTTCATTGCTATAATTTTTGTTTAGACTTTACACAAACATGACCTACATCAAAATCGTAAGTGGCAATCAAATAGTTAAAAGAACTATTGTGTACGTACATTCAATAATGAAAGCAAGTATTCCATTTCTACATTTACACCCAATTTATTTCCTCATCTTGAACCCCACATCCTATTTTTCAGTCACCAAAGCAAAAGTTTTTTGTCTACCCTGGTCGCCGAGCACCTCGACCACCTCCACTACCTGAACGACATCCTCAACATCGGCATCGATGGCCTTAACGTCGTCCTCACCAACCACCTCCTCAACAGACTACTTGTGCCTCTCTATGTCTCCTCCATGACCAAGACGAGGTCACATGGCAAAGCTGTAAGCTGACCTTGGTTTTAATTCATTCTGCAATGTTTATTTGGAGTTGTATAAAGGAAGCAAACGATGTTATCTGTAGACATAACAAAAATGTATGTGTTCACAACAAAATAAATGCCATTTCTTTATTTGAGACACTTTCTTTAATTTTTTTTTTTGGGTCTCCAAGATATTTCTTTCTACTTTTTGTGTTTGTAATATATTATATTAATATTATTGGATATTTATATAGCGCATTATCCACCCTGCAGGGTGCTCAAAGCGCTCCAATATTACCCCGGCTCTGCTAGGCTACCGATTTCGGTGCTCACAGCATTCAAGGAATTCCTTCCTACTGGTCCCCATTTACTTCACCTGGGTGTACTTATATCATTATTGTGTTGTGGCACATTGTGTGTACAGTGTACGATCATCTCCTGTCATGATGATATATTTTATAAACCAGAAGAAGTAGAATTTCTGATATGAATAATAGATGCTATACTTATACCATATTATTGTTTTACTAAAGCAGCTGTTTAGTTCTGCTTACCCAAACTACTTAAGTGTGTCTCATTATTAAAGCAATATGCAATGCTGAAAAGAATGTCGTAGCAATGGTCTGAAATAGTCTGCACTAGTCTAGAGCATACATAAAATATTTATTGAAACATAATACCTTTCAGCTTGCTGATATAAACGTAAGTTTCTTTATAATCTAATACAAAAATAAAAATTACCGTAGAAATGATGTATTGTGATATAATACATTTTAAAAACATGAATGCAATAATTTATATTCTATTGTTTATCTTTACAGTCAAATTCGCCGGCCATTAGCTCCGTGGTAGCTCTGTTTCTACTCTCTCAGGTAGGTACTACAGGGCCCGTTTCACAAAGCCTTTTTTCAATGACAAATGACTAAAATCAGTCACAAATCTGCTGATAACCAATCAGAAGCAAGGATTTCAGTAGCTTATAACACAAACTGTCACATGATGACAAGTTTTGTGAAACAGGTCCCAGGTCTTAGACATCCCCAATCTGTCTAGATATATATTCAAAGGCAATATCCTTATCCACAATATATTTTTTTTCATGCAGTTTGGAAAATGTGAGCATTTACAAAATGAAGTATCAAGATGTAGAGATAAAAGATTTGTATTATAATCTAGTAAAAGTATCAAAACATTCTCTATGTTTTGGAAAAATGAATGTTGTTACATCCTGCAATTAGTAAGTATTGATACTTCAGAAAGCATCAGTGTTTTATCATAGTAATGTAAAATGACTAAAAACAGGACAAACTTGATGTCGTTTGTTTTGTCTTTTACAATTGCATATATTTAGGGGTCAGTGACACAAAGACGTAGCTCCATTTTGGCCATTTTGAGAAAAAGTGGTTTATGTGTCACTGAGCACTTGAGGAGTTAAGTTTATGTTTCACTGACCATTGACTTCAATAGGGTGTTGGGTGGTGTTAAGTCTTTGTGTTTTCTGGAAAGCCCACATTTTTCTGAACATTTTGATATCAAACACTCATTTTGGTAAAATATGTGTCACTGAACCCTCGATATGTACCTTGCAAAGATTTAATTTAGGGTTCTCTTTATAATTGAACCAAATCACAGAGATGGACAGAGAGCTTCCAAGATCTCAATATTACCTTTCAACACTTTTTATGTGGTTTTATTCAAGTACCGTAAATCTCTGTGTATATGGCGCACCCCTATTTTTGAGACACCATCTCAGATTCGTCTCTTATTTCAGCGTGCGGTCCCGTTCGGAAACCCAAGCCATGATGCAGGGAATTGGGAAGGACTTTTATTTATTACGACTTTACAGTCAAAAAGTCAAAGTAAAAAAGAATAGTAACAATGTTGTTTTTAAAACTAAAGATGACAGAAAACTTTTCCTCCCAAGTCCTAACCAAAATTTGGACAGGCTAGATTTAGAGTGGTGAGTCGATATCCCCTGTGTAAGTGAGCTGCATGATACAAGTGAGTGAGCTGGAGACACGGGAGAGCTTCGGCCGACAAAGTGCTTTGTGAAGGGGCATAATTTATCGAGACTGGAAAAAAAAAAAAAAAAAACTCTTCTTCAAATTAGGAACGTAAATTAACTTCAAATAGTAGATCCTATTCTTTATTTGCATTATGTAATTCATGTTGAGACACAGAGATTTTCGGAAACCACTAAAAAGTAGCATTTTGAGGACTCAAAATATCCTGTACCTGTGTATTAGGCGCACCCCCGACTTTAAATTTTTCCCGACGGAAAAAAAGTGCGCCTTATACACTGAGATTTACGGTATCGCTTTTATTTGTTATTGTAACTGCCTCTTTCAAATGTACATTGCACATGGTTTTTGTTTCATAGATAGGATTACTCTTTCATTCTGATGGTTGATGTTTTTCTCCCGATTATATCAGGTATTCCTCATAATGAAGCAGCAGCCTCTGGTATGTCAGCTAGTTGATATAATCTTCAATGGTACTTACAAGACGATAGCAGACCAGCCTACAGACATCAGCGGTATAGGGGTGAGTGTCATTTTGTTCATATACACCTCTATACTCTCAACTCTCACAGGAAGCCACAAACAGTGTCTCTCATACAGAGCTGCCAACCATTACGTTTTTCCCAGGAATGATTTTGTTTTCTTCCTCAAAATAACAGTAGAACATTTTTTCTTTATAAAGTATTTTTTTTTTTGCACATACCATCAACGAAATGCCAGAAAATGTTGATCACTACTTCAATAGAAATCTTTAATAGAGATTTATGAAGAGTACAAATTTACAAATAGTAAACGAAAAAGAAAGAACAAATTTAGACGTGATGGTTTTGAGAAATCAGTCCCTGAACACTAGCCGTGTGTTTGTTGGAGACATATCTAACCTCTGTTCTTTTATTTCCATATAGGAAGTCTGTCAAGAAATATTGTTTCTGCTAATCAAGGTTTATATTAGTGAAGCCTGCTAATATGCTTTAGCTCTTTTTTTTGTTGCTGTACACAAAATGATTTTGAGCGGTTTTGTATATACCGTGCAGTTCATTAGGTAGGACCACATGAATATTTTTCTGACTGTCATTTGTGAAAAATTGTGTTCATTATGAAGTGATATCAGAAACATTGATTATTGGGTCTCATCAAGCGATTCTTCAGTTTTAAAGGTATAATAATGGTATTAAAATGGATATGTCAACCAGGGTACACATCAAACAAATTGGCCTTTATGCTGATTATACATCAGTCTTTTAACTTTCTATTTCATGTGGACTGAAACTCCAGTGTATTTATGTGTGACAAAGGTCTAATATTGCAGGCCTAATGACTATTTGTTCTATTAGTCTACAAAAGTAGGCAAAGGTTTCAAAGATATTAATCTACATTTGCCACTCTCCACCTGGGTGTTAAATGGGTACCGGTAGGAAGGAATTCCTTGAATGCTGTGAGCGACGAAATCGACTGCCTAGCAGAGCCGGGGTAATAGTTGGAGCACCTTGAGCACTATGCATGGTGGATATGTGCGCTATATAAATATCCAATATTATTTATTTATTACTCCCATCATCATCAGACATGCTGCGCATTCGTGGAGCCATCGGAGAGCCTGGAGATCTCCCTGGACAGCAACCGGGAGAGGACCGGGAGGGAGATGAAGGAAAGGAGGCGGAGACCCAACTACCGCGACGTGGACTCGCCCACCGAGGACATCGACGGCGACGGGGGCACGGAGGTAGACCAAGGGCGGACTGACGGTCCTGTTGTTGCTATAGCAGCTACTGAGGATGATGACGGTGATGATGAGGGAGATGATGAGGGGGTGATGAGAGGAGCTGTAGGAGGAGTAGGTGGTAGGACGAGGAGGAGAGAAGAGGAGGAGGGTGATGATGAGGAGGAGGAAGACATGCCTGAAGCAGATAGAGGAGGGAGAGCATCTCCTACACCAGATAACTCAAGCTCTGGTGTAACAAGTAAGAAATCCTTGTTTGCTTGACCAACTTGTTTTTACAAGTAAATTTTTTGATGTGTGCATTAGGAAAGGCCTTTAAAAAAAACCTCAAGTCCACTGTGGTGGCAAATTAATTTTGAATAGCTATATGAAAATGAGAGAAACAGGTCAGTGCATGTTTGAAAAATATGCAATTAAAGGTAATACAAAGTTTGGGGAAATTTTGAAAATTGGGTGGATAGTGATTCTTTACCATTTTGATACATTTGGATGCCTCTGTGGATGTATCATAAGCACAAGAAAATTTAGGCCCTAAAACACTTCTGCTTTCGAGAAAAATTTCAAATAGCGCCTACGTCCGTACAATAGTAGCTGCGACCATGAAAATCTCAGAATATGTAGTTGTGATATCAAGTTTCCAAACGGGAATAGCTAAACGGTCGAATTTAAAGAGAAGAGAAGAGCATGGTTGCTGCTCTCTAAAGACAGTTATTAGAAAGCTGTTATTGATAAGTTTTTGCTTCCTATCTTTCTTGTTCCAGGTGAGTCTGACTCCACCAGCAATACCAGCAGTGCTATCTCCACGTCTGCCACTAGTCCATTGGTAGATTCTAATAGCACCGATGAAGAGAAACGTATAGCCGCTACACTTCAGAGAGCAGAACTCAATCTTTCAACAAGGTATGAACATTCCCCCTACATGCAGTTCTTTCAGTGCAACTTCACAGAAATATTTATTACCCGGTAGCTAGGAATAATAATAATAATCCGTTCTTATACAGTAGGCTTGCGGGTGCACCATGTGAGAGAGAGGGAGGATTGAGGAGTCCTGAAAAAGACTCTCGGTAATCTTTCTTGAGGTTTTTTTTTGTTGTTGTCCTGAAAAGGACTGTTGGTATAGTCTTGAAAAAGACTGTTGGTTATCTTTCTTAGCTTATAGTTCTAAGGAGAACTATAGCGTTTGGAGAGGATGAGTGGCGGGAGTGGCTCGACGTTTCGAACAGGTTGACTATCCGTCGTCAGGAGTGGAGAATAGCTGGCGTGCGTGGGCTTAAGTTACCGGGTTGCGGACGTCGGGGGAAAAATACATGACCGTGCTGGCTTGAGTCATCGGGGAGTGGATATGAATGGTCCGTTCTTGTATAGCACATAACACATTATGATATACCGTCCCTATGCGCTTCCAAAGAGCTTTGGAGATGATTACCATAGCTTTAGCTCCAGAATGCCTTATCAGCGAGTATTTATAATATTTATTACCCGGTAGCTAGGAATAATAATAACAATCCGTTCTTGTATAGCACATAACACATTATGTTATAACGTCCCTATGCGCTTCCGAAGAGCTTTGGAGATGATTACCATAGCTTTAGCTCCGGAATGCCTTATCAGCGAGTATTGATAATATCAAGGAATAATCCCACCTGGTACCCATTTGCCTTATCTGGTTGGAGCGTGGCAAATGTAGATAAAGGTCCTGCCAAAGGACGTTAGTTTTGTGGCTAGGATTTGAACCCGTACCTTGTGGTTCACAGTCCAGTGACTTGTCCACAACGCCTCTAGTAGCACCTACAGACAGGATTCTCGGTCCAAATTGAATGAAATATGGCTTTGCATCACATACCAGGGAGATGGTTTTGGAGGACCAAAGCGGTTTTACAGGTTATGTGTTGGGATTGAAATATGTACAGTCAAACCTGCTTTAGTGACCACCTGTCTACAAATACCAAAATTGTTGTTTCCCCTTGAAAATGGTTTCTTATTGAAACATTTACTAAAGGAACCTGTACATAAAGACCACCTGCCTATAAAGACCACTTGCTTGTGTCCCTTGGGTGGTCTTTATAGACAGGTTTCACTGTATTACCCTTGTCGGAACTATGTCACAGAGAATTAGGCTTGTATTTTTTTTCTTTCTGAAGTCCCCCATGCTTGATTTTAATAGCATCGAGATTGTTATGCATGGGCAAGAATGACCAGTATTGGAAACGCCCCCCTCTCAAAAAATGAAATGGAAGCTCTTTATTACCAATCATGTGAATGAATATGTTTTGACTAATACATGATACAAATTTTGCCGGGAAACTGCCTACTAATTGATATATTTGGTAAATTAGTTTATCTATTGGACTGTGAGAGATAAACGAACGTGTCGCGCACGTGTGCGTAGTCCCATATACATCTTTCTGTGTACAGTGCTTGTAACTTTACGAAGACTGGGCCAAGTTTATTATCATTTTGATGATTCCAGAACCTTGCAGTGCACACCAATACTTATATGCTAGATGATCAACCTTTTCTGATCGATTCCACAACGTTTCTTTCACAATGCAATCGCATGACCATAACTGGTCTTTATCTTTAAGATATTAAACTTCCTGAAGGTATTCATTCACCCATTAGCACAGGATGCCCTATTACATTTGTTTGCTTAAAAGAGTTTTTTCCTCTGAAATCTTCATCCAATCCACCCATTTTCCTCTCAAAAAATTACTATAGTCCTCTATTTTCTTTGTTTTCTTTCTTCAGACCATACTTTAGCTGTGTCTTGAATTCTTTGGACTGTAACCATGGTGATTACAGAGCATTGTTTGCCCTATGTCTACTGTATGCTATTGGTTCTAATGAGGGTGAGTTTAAGAATTTCTTTTCACTGGATTTAACATGACGTTTGCAGAATGTCAATTTTTTCCCAATTCATGGTCATGTATGTACGTGTATCCAACATTGTTAAATTATCTTAGAAGTTTCATAGAAAAAAAATTATTCCCTTGCTTAACCATTGGTTTTGATTTTACCATCAAATGTATATAAGAAAAGACTTAGAGTAAATAGTTACACAATTTTTGATTACTGTAAATGTCTATGTTATTGTATTGAATCTTCCTGTGTGCTTTACAAGGTTATAGCAGATAACACACATACATGTATGCACTCATTTATTGGTACAATACCAGTAACCTATATCCTAATATATTATTAGCCATAGAGATGTTTTTAAAGATTGTCTTTTAACTAACAATAGAATAAACAACCTGTAGATAAAAAATAAAAGCATGTAGACTTAATTGCTTATTACCTTTTCCTTCACTCGTGTGTCCTTGTAGGAATCAAAGAAAAGCTTTTGGATGGAGTCTTACTCACAAACAGGGTAGAGGTATGTATGAAATGGAGCAACCAGAATTCAATTTTAACCTATAAAGGAGATTAATACATTATTGTTCAATATTTGTACATTATGTAAGCCATTCTAGGCCTGTAATGGGTAGTTTCCTAGGTCTTTTTCTGATTTCTCGGAAATGAGTCTTTTCACAGTTTCTTTCATTTGCAAATTTGTATGGATATTGAAATATCAGCTTCAATTCTTGCTAGTTGACCAAAGCTATCGGTGGCCTTTATCTATAATATGTATTTCTAAATATAACACTTGATTATCAATGGTTCTATTCCAGAATAAAGCCTTTTACAACTCTGTTCTGGTTGAGCGACTGATCGCCTTGATGAACCAGAGCTGTCAGCTCAATAGCTGCATCCGTCCTGTTACTCTTGAGATGGGTTGCCTCCTTCTCAAGCAACTAGTTTTCAGTAACATCCAAGCAAAGTGCTTCCTAGAAGATAGACACCTAGCCTGTGTAGAGGTAAGCTCAACCATAGATATATATAACTCATAGATGAAATGACATGATTTACCTTGAGATGGGTTGCCTCCTTCTCAAGCAACTAGTCTTCAGTAACATCCAAGCAAAGTGCTTCCTAGAAGATAGACACCTAGCCTGTGTAGAGGTAAGCTCAACCATAGATATATATTTAAAGTCATAGATGGAAAGATAGCTTGCATGGATGCAGGGGGATGAAACTTGCTCCTTGTTCGACATTTCATCTTATAAATTTGTTGTCGATCGATTTCCAAATGTGTAATTCCCTGACATAATTTGGAGATGGCTTGCCTTGTTCTCAAGAATTTGGTCTTCAGTTACATCAAAGCAAAGTGCTTCCGAGTAGATGGACATGTAGCCTGTGTAGAGGTAGAATTATCATTTTAGTTTATTAGTCTTTTAAGCACTATGCAGTTATTTGTAATAATGCATAATATAAATATAAAATCAACAGTGAATAATATGTGACGTACTTGACTTGACTTATGCCGTCCAGGCAGGCAGGGGTCCTCGTGATGGCTTGTATATGGTGATGGTATGCCAGGTAGTTCTACCTGCAGCCAGTCTTGATGCATCTGTCAGCCTGGTTATGGATCTTGCTTTGCAGTCCTCTGAGATGCAGTCAAGTCATCTTTTGGGTGGACAGCCTCTGGGTCGATTTCCTGTGACGTTACCTCCAACAGCCATTCTTTGGGTACCTTGTGGGTTGCATTCTTAGAACGTAACCAAAATATTGTGAGTCTTTTAGTGGAGACTTTGTCCAGAACATCTTGGTAGAGGTTGAGGGATTCTTTGATACGTTTGTAAATAATACACCAACATAAAAAGCCCATTATTATTGATAGGGTTAATCGTTTAGAGTCTGATTTATTTCTCGTCAAAATAGGAGAAAGCATATATACACAATAATTGAAATGACATAGAGGCCTTTAGTGGCAGGTTTTATAATCATTCAACGATAGAATGCAGTATGAATGTTTGCTATGACTAGAGCCTAAACAATTGAATATGTTTTTATCTGTTTACCTTGACTACCAGGGTGCTAAGGAGGAGAGTGTTCTGCTCCTAAGGACCTTCTACAAGGGAGATGAACTCTTCTTAGACATGTTTGATGATGAATATCAAAGTATGAAGGTGAGTCTACATTGCAATGGTGCTCTATTCTACATAGTGCACTCAAACCTGTCTTAAAGGTATTACAAAGTTTCGGTATGGGGTCATTAATTTGGTTCAAATTAACATATTGGAAGCATATACGTTCCTACAATATTCATTGATCGTTGTCGCGGTTGAAATCGAGTCTAAAGTTATGAAATGATAAATAATAAACTCTTTATGTGGTATAGCTCCCTCACAAGGTCAAGATATTAATTTAGCTATGAAACAATATTTCTTGACTAAAATCGACCGATTAGCTATTCCCGTTTGGAAATTATATATCACAACTACATATTCTGAGATTTTCATGGTCGCAGCTACCATTGCACGGCCATAGGCGCTATTTGAAATTTATCAAAATTTACCGGGAGCACCGGTAAATTTTTATATTCAATTTTTCTCAAAAACAGAAGTGTTTAAGAGGCTAATTTTTTTAGTGCTTATAGTACATGCACAGGGGCATCCAAATATATCAAAATTGTAAAGATTCACTGTCCACCTAATTTTCAAAATTTCCCAAAACTTTGTATTACCTTTAATGGACACCTCTCTAGAAAGGCCACCTGTCTACAGTGGCCATGTATTTTGTCTCCCTCCATAAAGAAAAATGTGTTGTAGAACCTGTCTAGAAAGCCACCTTTCATAATGGCCACTTTCTCTGGTTTTCCTTGGGTAGCCTTTATAGACAGGTTTGACTGTACTGTCAAACTAGAAACTATTGTAATCATGAAACTTTTTAGAATATACCTTGAGATTTAGATTTAAGCCTGCACGTATAGATACTTTATAAACTTATCAACTAACTATCTATAGGTTAATATGGACATGTAGTTTAGTTGACAACTAGGCCTCATGACAAAAATTGTTAGAAATACCACCAGCGCAAGCTTCTAAGTAGATCATATGGCCCGGAACGAGGCTTCATAACAATATTAGCCAACCCGGCTCTGATTTTCCAATTTTCCTTTGCTCACTTCTCAGCTGTTACACAATTTATACCGAAATCGTTCTTCAAATATTATTTCTTTGCTCTCTTTGAACATTTGGTGTAAGTTTTGTTTGATTTCTGTATGAAATCATTACCAGAACTTAAAATTTCCTTTTACCTTGTTAAATAGGTGCAAAGCTTTTACTGGGCATTTGTAAATTTCTATTACTTGTATGCATTTTGATCATTAGAAACGCCCCCTGAATGTGGAGTACCTGATGATGGACGAATCCATTCTGCTGCCCCCTACTGGCACACCTTTGACAGGGATAGACTTCACCAAGAGGCTGCCCTCTGGAGAGCTAGAAAGAACAAGGAGAGTAAGTAACTCAGCTCTTCTCAAGCTTTATAAAAATGATTTATTTTTTTTAATTTTTTTTTTAAATTTTTTTTTCTATTTTATTTGTTTCTTTCTTCAAAGATGAAAGAATACAAGCAGAGAGTTTATGGCATACATCAACAACTGCAATGTTTTTACTTGGGTTTAATTCCTGGTAAAAATGATATCCTTGATTGGTTGATATGCTACCTACTGCTTCTCCAGTCATAGTTTTATTCATAGCATTAAAATATTGATATGCAGGGATAAAATTTCTCCTCCATGTCTAAATTTTCACAAACTTTTGACCTTCCATTATTGAAGATATAAGAATATCTTTATTCTGTCTTACATTTTTCTTTCTTTCAATTAAAAGAAAGAAGCTCAACATATCTCATGCAAATAGAAAATTCAAATGAACCAAAGGCCAAAGAAGAAATACAATGTGATCGTTACAAGATTTATGAGCTTCCATGGGCCAGGGTTATTACCTCTTTGGAACCAAGTCATTCCAAGTCAACATGACCACTGACTCCCAATGTAAAGCCATCTGACTGTATGATTAATAATGTGAAGATTTACCAGCATTTTTATCATGTATGTGTATTAATATGATGTTGCTTGTTTGTGCATTTAAATCTCCTCCTGTCCATCATCTTGCTGTAGGCGATCCGAGCATTCTTCCTGCTCCGTGACCTCTCGCTGACCTTGCGTAATCTGGTGGAGACCAAGCTACCTTTGATCAAGCCTGACCTTCTGGTCAAGACATCAGACAAACTGGACCTCAGTAAGTCAATCCTTCCTCTACTTTTTCATTTAATCATTCTATCTATCTATAGTCAAACCTGTCTTTAATAGTGGCTACCTCCCTCTAAAGGCCACCTCTGTATAGTTGCCATGTATTTTGTCTCCCTTGAGAAAGAAATGTGTGTCGTAGATCCTGTCTAGAAAGTCCACCTGCCGACAGCTGTCACTGTCTCTGTTCCCATCGGATGGCCTGTATGACCAAGTTTGACTTTGTATGTGGTTCTAGGGCACATGCTTCGTGGTCAGTGTCCCTCCACCAACCATACTTCAACCCTGGAGTCAACTCCATACCTAACCCTTGACCCTTACCCTATAGCTATACTAAAAACATGATAGCGACACTAACCCTAACCCAACATCTTTGACAAAAAATTATTTTAACGCAGAGCATGTGTCAGACCACACAATGTGTATATGAGCTAATGTTTCCTGTAGGTGAATATTTGTCCAAAGAAAAGGCAAGGTTTTTGAGTAGGGTGTTCTTTTATGAGATAAAAGTATCAGAACTATTTTGTGGATTACCCCCCCCCCCCCTTCTCTCTTTCTCCCTCTTCTTTGATCTCCCTCCTCTCTTTCTGCTCTGTAAGTCTCTTTTTCATTTCTCTCTCTCTCTTGTTCTCTTCCTCTCTCCCTTTTTTCCCCTCTGTCCTCTCTCTCTCTCTCTCTCTCTCTCTCTCTCTCTCTCTCTTTCTCTCTTTCTCTCTGTGTCTCTCTCCCTCTTCCTCTCTCTCTCCTTCAATGCTTCTCTGCATCTCACTTTTCTCACCAACGCCCTCCCTTCAATTTTGAAGTCTTACAAAATTACATTCTTCAACTCAAATCCTTTAATTTCCTCTCTGGTATATATATACATGTTGTACATCCATGGTTTCAGGAAATTACAAAAGGTTTGACATTTTCATTCTGACAACAGAACAAGATTAATTATTACGTAGGAGAGGCATTTTCGTGGAAAAGATGTTTAAAAGGTTACTAAGTAAATGTCAGTCATCAAGTATTCGCACCCCCTTAGATCTTGATTGTGTAGAGGCAAACATTTAGTATCAAACCAAAAAAGGAATCATGATATTTCTTTCTTTGAAATGCCATTTTCAAGCACCTTATTGGCCCAAATTCACAAAGGAGGTTTGTCGACAAACCTAGGCTTATGTGCGTCATATGATGCTCAGAGTCATAGAAGGTCGTATTCATGGAAAGAAGAAGAGGGGAAGACCTCGTAAAGGCTTTTTAGACGATGTAATCACACAATGTGGAGCGACGGGGTATGAGACGATGAAACGGTTGGCTCAAGACCGAGGAACTTGGAGAGGGACTTGGAGAGACACTTGATATGGAATTTTGAATGGGTCACTGAACCTGTCATGAACTGACAGATCACTATTGATGATGATGATACACATAAACCAAGGTTTGTCAAAACGCGTCATATGACGCATATAAACCTAGGTTTGTTGACAAACCTCCTTTGAGAATTTGGGCCATTATGTTTGTTTGTTTTGTTTTTTTTGGGGGGGGGGATATTTGAGATATCCTTGATGGCCATGTTTTGTATAATGTAGTCATTTATTTGTTGACAGCTTTTTTGTTGTTTAGATTTTGAGGGCTCTCTTTACAATATCCAGATTACTAAATCTGCCTTTTGCTTCTGTATACTATTTTTTTTAATTTTTTTAAATTTTTTTTTTTATGGGGGTGGAGATTGCATTTAATTTGTGATGAAATGTTAACATGTTCCCCAGGCTACATCACCATACTGATGCATTCATTGTATATACATGTACAGATGTCAAAAGATAGATTGACTTGAGCAAGGATCAACGTGCATCAAAACCTGTACACTTTAACTTGCACGGCCACTTTCTGCATATTACTGCAGCTGAAAGTTCCAATGAATAAACAAAAATCACAAACCTCTGTCTGATAAAATTGATTCTTTACCATCTTTGACAAGAATAAGTAAAGTGGATAGCTATTCCACCCCCGCCCCCCTCCCCCTCTCAGTGTTATTTAGAGTATGCGTATGCTTGTTCCCTCTTTTTGAAAGCACTCCCAATCTGAGGACTGCCAACATTTCGGAACCCCCCTTTCGCGGGCTTTTCGCTGGCTTTTCCAGCCTTGGAGACCCCCTAAATCCAGAAAAATGCTCAATGTACCCCTTCTCAGGAGTCAAAAGAGATGAGAGAAAAAAAGAAAAAACACCCCCTTTTTAAAGAAATCTCCGGGTGAAAAGTCAAATACACCCCTTTTTTTACAATTCTCAGGCCAGACTTTGTCGCACAAAAAGTATCCCTTTACCGGACATTTTGGTAGCACGCATGCGGTCATTCCGACCACGGAGAAGGGGGCCGGGATTCCACCCTAAAGAAATAGATATATTAATTGTGATCAATTTCTTCAATAAATTTCTATGAAATGAAACCTCAAAGGTTAGATACTGTGAAAACATTGCAGAATTAGAAAATGTCAATTGTCAATAAAATGCAACACAGAATATTTGATATTAATTTTCATGACCTTTCCACCATGGAAAGCAAAGCACAACCCCTTAAGAATAAGTGCCCTTCTCTGGTAAATCTATCCCATTGACTTTGTGTGTACATAATCACTACGCAAAGGTTATGTTGCTAAAGATAGAGACACCCTACTCTCGTTTGAAAATTAATCCTCAACTTGGCAATTGTATTTCTCAGAATTGCGAAATAGAAAATATCTGAAGTATTATATCTCGAGAGGTTGGAATGGGATTTATACTCGATTCTTGAGTGATTGAATGTTTGGTCATGTTACATTTATTTCATGATAGAAATATGGAGTTCTGCGACATGAATATTGGCACGTCCTCATTCCTAGATTTCTCAGAACTTGTTGGTGAATATATATTACCACAAGCTGTTTAGTGCACTTGAGAAAAAAACAGGAAAGGCTGGGCTTTCCTATGAATTATTCAGATGGAGAATTTCTGGAGATTTCCCTAGGCTTTGGTTAGGAGTTGATGGGAAATTATTTTTTAGAGAAAGGTATAATACGTATAGAAGATAAGAGAGAGAGAGAGAGAGAGAGAGAGAGATGGTGGGAGGAAGAGAGAGAGAGAGGAAGAGAGAGAGGGTGAGAGAGAGAGAGAGAGAGAGAGAAAGAGAAATGGTGGGATGAAGAGAGAGGGTGGGATGAAGAGAGAGAGAGAGAGAGAGAGAGACGGAGACAGAGAAAGAGAGAGACAGGAAGATATATATATATATATATATATGCATAGCCGACAGAATAATAGAGATACAGAGAGATAGAGAGGGATAGCGAGAGACTAAGGCAGAGAAAGAAAGATAGTGTGAGAGGGAGAGAGAGAGATACAGAGACGGAGACAGAGAAAGAGAAAGACTAGACAGAGAGGTAGAGAGAGGAAGGGAGACATAGAGAAGGACAGAGAAAATGAGTTTTAAATGTGGAAACAGCTAGGTGTGGATAAATGTATGTGTTGAATGATTAAAAGTTTATATGATGAAATTGTCTTTGCTCGTAAATTAACAAGCACTTTATTTTCACAAATTCAACTACTGTAGTTATTGTAAGGTCAAGAATTTAACAATGTATGAAAGTGACCTGGCGATGCCTGTGTGAAAACATAATGTGCAACCATATGTAGCCTGTTTAAAATTGCATAAACAATAACTCAAAAAATGTTTATGTCCCTTTCGTTGGCAAAAATAGCTATACAAGAAAATGATATTTAACATTGCCAAATCTGAGATGCATGGCCCTATGTGTTATCAGCCTCTGTGATATGGTGTAATATTGAAGCCCTATAAAAATTGCGCTTCCAAATGATCATGAAGTGCCCCAAACAAGTAAAAAAGTCTTTGAGTGACTCATTTTACCATACTCATTTTCCCCAAAAGACTGTAGTGTTATAAAAACAATTTTTGAAATTTCGAACTCCAATCATAAATATCCTGATAATCTGACGGGGGATCGGCTTGTAAACGTCATGGAATTCCTGACTGACCTAAAGGTTTATAATTATGATTGCAGCATGAGCTAAATCCAGGATTTTGTTTAGAATCTGAGACAAAGATACCCAATCCCTTTAATAAACAGTCAATTGCAGTCATCACCTTGATTGCTAGATGAGAAAGAGGGGCATATTTGCAGCAGTAGATAAACCTTTTTCCCCCTCATTTACTTATTGAGTTCCTTTTTAGAACTGTTATTGCATTCTTTATTGTTCAGCAATGCCCTTGATAGTATGACTCACTTTAATAAGTCATGTAGACATGGAGGAACTTTTTTCCCTCTTCCCAGAACTATATTGTGCTTGAATTCTATTGTATCAAATGTCCTTGATATTCCATATGATTAACGTACAATCACTCGATTATGTTGTCAGTTGGTGTTCAAGCTCGTCACACTTTTTGCGTTGTACGTAGGGAGGGTGGGGGAGGATGGGACACCTGAAACACGTGGGCCCGTTTTCTACGAATTCATTTAATCTCGACACGCAATCTACGGTCACGTTTATTAAACAAAGGAAAACTTAGACCTGAGACTACACGTAACTTCTTCTAGGCGTTGTGGCGTGCGCCTGTAATCCAGCTAACAATGGAAGTTACAAACTGATTCAGCCGAAGACGCATGTTCGAAACTGAGTCACGTCTTTTGGATGGTGACGTTTAAAGGTCGGTCCCCAGACGTAAATAATCATATCTGATTGATACACGTCTGTAAAAAAACCAATACACACAGATACACACATGTTAAACCCAATTATGCACGAGCTTAATCTTAGTAGAATAGAGTCAAATTGTCAAAACCAGGTTTAAATTTGAAACCCCCTACTCGACCTAGAATAATCATAAGTAATTGTGCAGAAACAAAAGTATTGCCCGTATTATCGGACATGGGACACTGGTGTACTACGCTTTATATAGAGGTATAAAACCATGAGGTTTAAAAGAAAAAAACACTTGTGAATTTGGACTACATTATCGCATGCGTTTCAAATGTCTGTCAAAGTCGCTTGCTTACAATATAGTTTATCACCTGTGAAGTGTTGCAGCGGCGCACAAAACGTTGTGATCTCTTAGATCCCTTGTTGACCATACATTGCGAGACAAACAAACATCACTAGCGATATTATTTTCGATAATTTGTTTGATATCGGCAATGAACACTTTCTTATGTTCTTTTACTACATGTGTTTCATCATTTTTTTAGAGCTTGAGCTAGAAGGCTGTTAAATCTGCCTTAAAATATGTGAGTAAACGCATTTCTGGCTCTCAACGCACAATATCTTAGTGATCATCACCAAAAGATTATTCACACGGAAGTTGTTTTATATGATTTCTCTCTTTTTTCTGCACTACTTGAAACTGTCACGCCATTGTTTATGTTGTAATTTCCTAAACATAAATATGTTTTAAAAGATAAAGAAATTTGAGGCTTTTGGCTTTTTGTTTAAAGTCAAGAGGTGCTTTTGATAGCAAGAATCCAAGGGGGTGTTTCGCGAAGTTTGTCATCAGTGACAAGTGACAGTTGTTGTTATTAGCTACTGAAATCCTTGCTTCTGATTGGTTATCAGCAGATTTGTCACTGACTTTTGTCATTTGTCATTGAAAAAAAGGCTTTGAGAAACGGGCCCCAGGTCAATGAAATCGAAAATGAAATGTTTTTGATTCATGAATATCATCAGGAAAACATGCACTTCTTGGAAACAGTTAATAACTCAATTTCCTTTTATGGTTGTAGTGAGTATTGTTGTTAACCCACATGTACATATTACATTTCACTTTTATAGCCCCTTTGTGTGAAATGCAAGGTGTGAGGACACTATTTGAAAAAAGAGATAAATTATATGACAATTAATTTTGCCGGTTGAGACTCTAACCAGCCCTATCGACTTATATTTTTAGATTTATCTTGGAAAGCTTAACAAATAACCTATTTAAAAAAATTAAGTTGCACTTACAGGCAACTGCACACAATAAGAAATATAAAACATTACAAAAACAAAATGACTCTTCCACATAACATGACCTGCCTATCTTGTCATTCCTTCTCTCTGTCTCTCTTTTCTTCTTTTTTCTTCTTCTTCTCTCTCTCTCCCTTTTTCTCTCACTCTTCCCTTCTCCCCTCACTCTCTCGCTCTCTCTCTCTCTCTCTCTCTCTCTCTCTCTCTCTCTCTCTCTCTCTCTCTCTCTCTATCTCTCTCTCTAATTCACAATGATAATGAAGAGCTCTCTTATGCACCATTATTAATGTGTCTCCAGTCTACCGCTCATCAAACACAGACCAATGGCGTTTCGTAGAAACCTTAATTTGTTGCGTCTATCTCACATCCAACCGCAACATAATGCTCGTACTGTTCATGGATGATAGCAGGAGGATGTTGATTAGACATAGCAACAGACTCCTCGAATTGTCCATGGAAATTATTCCTATCCGTACTCGCCCTTTTTTTATTCTATTAAAGGCAATCCCAAGTCCTGGGAATGAACTTTAGAGAGAGAAACTCCCAGAAGTTGTTCTGAATCATTGAACACATTATGAGTTGAAATACAGAAGGTCATTATTGAAAATTATTCCTATCCAAACCTTTCTTAATCAGTTAAAGAGAAGGTTGAGTTCTGGGAAAAGGTAAAAAAACAATTTGTGAACGTTATCATTGTTATTATGCAAGGGTGGAAGAACATCAGATTAAACATGTTCCCTGAAAAGCATGGCTCTTCAAATGCCTTCATATTCTAAATATGACATGAAACATCGTAAAAATCGGGGGGTAGGTTTTTTTCGCCATGTGCTCGTGTAGTCCCATATACATCATTCTGTGTACAGTGCTTGTAACTTTGCCAAGATTTGGCCAAATTTCTTATCATTTTGATGATTCCAGAACCTTGCAATACACACAAATACTTATTTACTAGATGATTAACCTTTTCTGATAGATTCCACAACGTTTCTTTCACAATGCAATCACATGACCAGAACTCAACTTCATCTTTAAAGGGACTATGTCCCATTTGCAGGCCAAAAAAATGAAAAAGTTAAATTCCAACTGCATTTGAAAGATAATACTAATTTAGAACTTCCCTAAAAAAGGTGGGGCTTGAAAATGTCTTCAAGTGGGAAAATAACGACTATTAGTTGTCAAATCGACTTTAGGGCTATAGAGCCCAAAAGTAATAGTCTTGATTTTCAGACAATTGTACCGAATGGTCATGCGTTTTATGCTGCGCAAAGATTCAATCAGTTTAATCTTGGCCATCACAAGAAGTGGGTTATTGATGTAGAAAATGCTCATGTACCCTTTACAACTCTTTTCATGTATGTTATTACCAAATAAGAAAAAAAGCCAGTCAGTCACTCAATAGTGTCTGACAGTGAAGTCTAGCAAGTAAACGGTTTTCCTTGCATAATTTGAATATGAGGACACTGCTAACGTTTAAATTTCACAGATAGGACATACATGACATATTCATAATTCCTGCAAAGTTCTACAGCATTTGAGGTTGGCTGCAAAAGGGACATAGTACCTTTAAGTGTCTCAAATCCCTGCATTGAAGTAGTACTCTAGGTATAATGCTTGTAAATACTCTTGATCGCTTGGTATATCTTCGGTTGACAGCCAGAAGGCATAAATGGAATTCATTCTTTTATTATTCTGTTTAAGGCATTCATGCATCCTTGCAGTAAAATTTTACTTCAGGGAGACTGCTAGTAAGTACTCATGAGTCATTCATATCGTTATATTTTGAGGGGCAGAAGGACATTGGGATTTTTTTTCTATCAGCCCATTCTGTTAAAAAGTAGTCATGAGTCCCTCTAGTCAACTATAATAATATATAATAATAATATGTCTTGTTTAACCAGGGTAGCCTCATCAGTATTCATACTGTTCTCCCTGAAGGCCCTGCAATCATATATTATTACCCCGGTCATCGGATTCAGGCTTACCCGCACACAATGTATGCACATTCTCCACTCCCTTGGGAGCATTCCAGCCAGGCATCATTTTTACATGCGCACACTTGCTAATCTAACCACATTAGCTTTCGCATCCTACCGGGTACCCATTTTACACCTGGGTGGAGAGTGGCAAATGTAGATCAATGTCTTGCCAAAGGACATTAGTGCCGCGGTGGGACTTGAACCGCGGACCTTGTGATCCACAGTCCGGTGACATATCCACTCGTCCACGACACCTCTACAGATAGACACTCCTATAAATCATCACAAATTGTTGATCAGTTGGCCAGATGGAAATTATTCTTATCCATCTTTGTATCATGTATTTTATTAAACCAACTTGATATCAGGGTGGACATCCCCTTCAGTGGAAATCATTCCTCTACACCCATTTGATCTGTTTTACAGGTAATCTTAGATCCATGCAGTGCACTGGAGAAAGACGCTTATTAAAATGTAATTGTTTCAAGCTCTTGGGAGGTGCTTAATCAACTTGCATCATTTTACACAGAATTCAATCCATGCAGTGTACTTCAAGCTCAGAACGACTCTTAGATTTATTTGTTGCAATCTCTTGAGAGGGGCGTGACAAACTTGTATCATTTTACACAGAATTAAATTAATCAACCCCTTGGCGCTATTAAAGTACTTGATACTAAAGGATTTTATTGTACCAACATTAATGCGAAATACAATACCGGAATGTTAAAATAGCTTGAGATATATCTTTCTTTGTTGACGAGAGACCACTGAAGATGTATCCAGATTTTTACGTAGCATGAGGTTGTTCAGATTAGCATAACTATGACAAGAATGACAAAATCTTGCTGAAAACCACATACTTAGACAAATACCTGCATTTACAGGACTAGAAAGTTGTATGATTATCCATCAGAGAAAAAATATAATTTATTGAAAAGATATCAGCATTTTTAGAGCATTTCCTGGGTGTTTTTTACGAGCAATTTTTTTTCTTCAAATTACATTGCAATTTTGATAATTTCCGAACTGCCACTTCGGGTAGAAAAAAAGGTTAAGAAACCTGACAACTAATCCTGAACTATCCAACAATCTCTTTAGCATGATTTTTTATTGCAATAATTTGTCAAGTTCGTTGCTTCTGAGAAGCACAGATTAAGAGATTTTCTTAGAAAGCCAGCGTTGCCAGCAATTTGATTAGTTTCTGCTCCTCCCCCTTTTACGAATAACTGAAGTAAAGAGTATTTCTAGAAGCACGTTTGTTAATTGCAGGCATATGGTTTTGCTTTTTGCAGAAATGAATTTGTAGAAGAAAAAACAAATTGCTTTGATATGTATGTTGAGGAAAATTATTCTTCATGAATGAAGGAGGCAGTGTGGCGCCATTGGATCATCGTATGATTCTCATGCATGACTTTTGTTATGTGTGTTTGAGGGTTCGCTGAGCAGACACAAATGCTGTACAACGATTCCACTACATGCAGACAAAAATTTCCTTTTGAATTATATGTCTTATTCATCCAATGAATATTCATACTTTAGTATAAAATGTAGCATATGGTTTCGCTTTTGGTAGAAATGAATTTGTACAAAAAAAACTAAACTGCTTTGACTTGTTGAAAGATGGTTATGAAATTTTGGAACATAAGAAGCCATGTTGTACATGTACATGTATGTATCTGCTCTGTATTCATTTTAATGGGCCAGCTAAAATTTATAAAACAAATTCTGTGTAATGATTGCAAGTCTATTATAATAAATAGCAGATGGTCCTTTTGATTTGTGCATTATTCAATCTATTACTATATTATAAAACTAATTCATGATAGAGTTATATGATAGTATAGTAATAATGACTCTTGTAAACTCTTGTAAATATGCCATAGCAAGTGCCAGATACAATGCAATGAAATGTTAAGAAGTATATTTAGAAGATCAGTAACAGTGCTGCCAAGTGCCAAGTTGGCTTCCATTTGTAGGGGCTTTCACTCAAAAGTCAGTTTTAATAATTACACCTTGTGTATCTCCGTAATTGATTTTCAGAAATATAGATACAGACTCTATATAGTATTCCTGGAAAGTTTGAAAAATCATGTCACAAGGTATTTTACAGGAGAAGATATCTGATTTAAAATCTGTAAGCTGCAAATTAAATTTGCTTGGTACTTCTCAATGGATAAATGAATTTTTTCACCTAAATTATGGACCTCCAATGAATTCACACTCACCAACGATGACATATGAACAGATCCCCACTTACATCAGAATACTGGGAGTATTTTTTTGTTTATATTAGAGAACATATTGAATAAATCAAGCTCAACATCTGAATTTCTTTTTAAAACATTTTTTTTTTATGAGCAACATCAATGTGACATTGTGAAATAAAAGTGTAACCATTTGTTGTCTCCTGTAGCAAAAGAGCTCCATCTACAGGCCAAGTTATGAAAGTTGGTCTCAACTGCATTTATATTATTGCTGAGTAGATTTGAACAGTAATGTTTAGCAGTGAGGAAGCCTACTGAGTGTAACCAGAATATGTGACATCCCCCTAAATAAAAGAGGCAAAAAATAGTTTAAATGTAATGCTCTCTGATACATCAGTGCTTACCATACTGAATACTG
Organism: Strongylocentrotus droebachiensis; assembly: GCA_035222895.1. Taxonomy (NCBI): domain Eukaryota; kingdom Metazoa; phylum Echinodermata; class Echinoidea; order Camarodonta; family Strongylocentrotidae; genus Strongylocentrotus; species Strongylocentrotus droebachiensis. The sequence continues at coordinate 51,946 of JAVYIG010002342.1, forward strand.
TATATAAAATAAAACCTTAACTGAACATTTTGGGACATTTGCAGTTAAATGCCAAAATGCAACTCTGCTGCATTATAGTTGGTTGTCTACAAATTTGGTCTTAGATATGTTAGAATGTTATAGTTTTAAGGGGGAGACATGATGTGCTCTACTTTCATGATTTTATCCCTCTATTGACCAATATGAAAGCTAATGTATTTGATAGCTTACCGTAAATCTCTGTGTATAAGGCACACTTTTTTGCCGCCCAAAAAAATTGAAAGTCGGAGTGCATCTGATACACAGGTACAGATTTTTTTTCTTTTTTTTCCCCCCCCCCCCAAAAAAAAAAAAATAGGGGTGCGTCTTATACACATATTTACAGTAAATGTTTCCTCCTTCAATGAGAATCTAGTGGTCCCTGAATTAAAACCTAAGGGAATGAGGGAATGCAGTAGAAGATTGGAATATTTCGGGGGAAGGGGGGGGGGGGGGGGGGCTGGGTCCTGCTTCTTTTGATTTTTTTCTGTGAAATATCCCCCATCAGCGTATACAATGTATGAGTGAAGTGTTGCATAAGAGAACCATAGCTTTTACTATTAGAAATCATGTAAACTGCAAATTAATTTGTAAGTTTGCCATCTGAAGCTTCAATTTTGTAAATATGAATTTCAAAAGTATCCTTGCTTTTGAAAACATTGGAGACTTTGTTTTAGCTTTATTTGGTATTAGCATTATCTTACAGACTGTTAATAATGATAAGCTGTTTTTAATCCTCTCAAGTCTCTTTTTTGTTGTTATTGTACCGGTAGTTGGATATATTGTTTTAGCCCAACAATTAAATAAGAACTGTGAAGGATTTCTCGCTAAGTGGTTACAGAGTCAAATTATCCTTTGGTTTACATTCTGTAAAATAAGAATCATCAAGAAATTCAAGGTGTTTATAAAACTGACGTTCACATTTGATTGATTGAAGCCAGTTTGATCCTGATTATTTGGTCCTTACAGTACTTACAAGAAGAAAGCCTTCCAACAAAAATAATAATACAAAACAATAGCATGGGTGTTTCTTAGAAACAATTTATCTTAGGTTTCAGTTTGGTTCAATTCGTACAAAACCCTTGAAGCCATAGAATTAATTGATATAAAGTTCAAGTAGTAACTGGTCACAGGAAAAAAAATGGCACATTAACCCAACTTGAATCACATATTAACTCTTTGGCAGCTTCCTGCGCTTCTGCATAGTCGGTCGTTTGCCACACATGTGTTTTTGCACAAAACAATAGGCACCGAGTGACAGAAGGATTGCTTTTTGTGCAACACAATGGCTTTGTACAATCACCCATTCCGATCTTGATTAGCTTCACAACAACCCTTTTAACACTGTTATAAGTTAATCTTACACTGGAAGCAGTTCAATCATCTTGAAGCCTTTGGTATATATCAATCCCATGATAAATGCAATGTGGCACAGGGAGATTACTTGTGTGGCATTTAAAGAGTTAAAGGTATTACAAAGTTTTGGGAAATTTTGAAAATTGGGTGGATCGTGATTCTTACAATTTTGATATATTTGGATGTCCCTGTGGATGTATTATAAGCACTAGAAAATTTAGTCCCTATAACCCTTCTGCTTTTGAGAAAAATAGAATATAATAATTTACCGGTGCTCCCGGTAAATGTTGATAAATTTCAAATAGCGCCTACGGCTGTACAAATGTAGCTGCGACCATGAAACTCTCAGAATATGTAGTTGTGATATATATTTTCCAAACGGGAACAGGTAATCGGTCGATTATAGTCAAATACATTGTTTTATAGCTTAATTAATTTTTGACCTTGAGAGGGAGCTATACATCAAAAAGAGTTTATTATTTACAATTTCATAACTTTAGACTCTGATTTCAACCGCGACAACGATCACTGAATATTGTAGGATCGCATATGCTTCCAATATGTTTATTTGAACCAAATTCATGACCCCATACCAAAACTTTGTATTACCTTTAAGGAGTTGAAATATCACTCAGTTTTCATCTTGGATGGAATAAGGAACTATCATTAGTTAAGAGCCAGAAGGGCAGTAACTCATATACTTTAATCCAGAGTTAAAAACCCTTTTCTCTATTTTCTTATTTAGCAAATTTCTCTGGACGTACAGCAGCCATATAAAAAAATAAAAAATAGTAACCCGTCATCAAAATGTCATGTGAAACCCCCTTATTCATAGTATATATTTGATATGCAATTTTTCTAATTCTCCTTGCCTGCTCCCTTTATAAAATAACCCCAATAAGATAAGAAATAACAAAAGTAGTTCTCATGCCCTTACCCTAGTTAATTTTGAAGGAAATATGTTGCATGTTTGCATCCATATTCCTTTCCCTTTCTTAACATTGGAGAAAAAAAAGACAAACATCTACTGGTATATCTATTTGTTACATTCTTCGAAATATGAATATGATCTTGGGAGCTACGTGTCTTTATCTCATACTTCATGCAGTATGAGCATCCACATGAAGTTCACGCTCCTTAGGCATTGTTTACGAGACATTATTTTTCCGAGAATTCTGCCGTTATTGATCATATGGGAGATTGAAAGCTGTCGGGTTATTGCTTGAAGCACGAGCACTTTCAGGGTCTAATTTCCCAGTATTTTTCTCCCCTTGAGCTATCTAATGGTGAAATATGATCTGAATTTCATGTTGCCAGGATCCACAATCGAATATAAACTTAATGTTCAGAGGTGTTCTGAGATGAATAATTTATGTTTTTCCATGTAGTTGAAGAGAAAAACCAGGCAATTTCAGAGAAGAAGTCAATTAATGCTGGGAGATATATAGAATGACAAGGGATGCTACTCAGCTTCTGTTTTCCTAATGTCAAAACATTATTTATGATGCTATATATTTCATCTTTCAGCTCTATAGGTTGACAAAAAGAGTTGGCAAAGGACTACCAGTAACTGTTTTTTAATACAGAAAATAGCCCCCCCCCCCCCCCCACACAAAAGATTTTGTTTGAAATCTGATTTAGCATATTATGTACAGCCTGCTCCTGTACAAAGCTTTTTAGAAAAGATTGTATGTATTTTCAGTCACCAAAATAATATGCATGTGTTTGGGTGAAATCTTTCTTAAAAAATGAGGGGGGGGGGGAGGGGCGCAGCATAATAATGTTATCCCCCCCCCCCTGAAAAAAGAAAAAATCTCTGTTTCTTCTTTTTTACTGGGCACATTACTTCAAAACTATCTTGACAAACAAGAAAGAAAGAAAGAAAAAGGAAATTTGTTGGTGTGCATTTTTTTGATCCCCTATATTTAAAGGGGAGTTCCCATCGCACACATCACCCTCTTTTTTCCCAGTCTTTTTTAATTGCTTGCTTTTACTACCCCTTGATAATCCAGGGCTTATTGAATGTAAGCTTATCAAGATTATGATACAGCTAGTTTCAGACACCCAACAGGATTTGACTTATTTCTTTTTGAAGCTTATAGGCTTTTGAAAGATTATAGTATTTTGGGATACAGGTGTTTAGGCATGCACATGGATTGACATACAAGGAGGGTAATCCGTTTGACTAGAGTAACATCTGCACCTGCTGAAAAAGGGAAAACCCCTTTTATGTAAGCGATATCTTTATCTTCGTGTTAACAAACTCGAAATGAGAAAAAAAGAGTTGGGATACATTGCATTTAATACATATAATAGATAGCATACATGTGTATGTCATTTACCCGGCTGAACTGACTCAGCATTTTGGGGGAATGTTCATGAAATGGGCCTTTATTAAGTTGTCATAAATTCATAATCCCTCTTTTTTTTTTAATGTTTTTTTATTTCGCATCGACTGCATATTATTTTGTAAGTGAAGCTCAAGTTCCTAGTCTGCAAGCACAGACATGCTTTGACACTTTAACACAAATATTTAAGCCTTGAGAAGAGCCTATATCTGTCAGTTTCTGGAGCAGGCATTGTTTAACAATGTTTCCAGTTCTAACAAATCTGAGATGCATGGCCCTATCTGTTATCAGTGTCAGTGATATAGTGTAATATGGGAAGCCCTAAAAAAATTGTGCTTCAAAATGATCATGAAGTGCTTCGTAACAGTAACATTTTTGAGTGACCAGTTATACCATACTCATTTTCCCCAATAGACTGTAGTATTAAAAAACTGTTCAAAACCGTTGGGAAAACAGTGTCTGCACATATGAACAAGTCTTTAGACATTATCTTCTGAAAAAGTTCATGAGGTATTAAGTCCAGGCAGAGTATTTAAAAAAGAAAGTGATCATGCCAAGAGTCCACCATCGCATATTCAGAAACACTTTACAGATTTCCTTCCAAATCTGGCCGTTAAATCAAGTACCCAGAATAATTTCAAGTTGAAAGCGGATGGCATGAATTAGGTGTGACAGTCTCAGGATAATATCCAGAGTCTGAAAATAGCAGGTTATTTGGCAAACTCAAGCTGATGAAGACAGACCTACATGTAGATGCTCAAAAAGTTTGAGACGACCATATCTCTTGAAGCTCTCAAGTAGAACAATTGTTTTCTTGTTTCGGTCCGCGGTGTGTATAAGAAAAGATGACAATATCACAAGTTCACTCGGGTATTTTTGGCAACTGTGCTTGGAGCTAGAAGGGTGTTAGCGCTAATAGTTTCACAGAGATGCAAGTCCTTATGATTCTCAACAGAGGAAAATGAAAAGTGAAAGTGGACCATTTTTCAAACGTACATTGACAAAGGATCATAATGGTAAACACAGTACATGACAGATTTCAAGGAAATTGATGAGGACTCGTGGGGAAAAACCAGTTTAGATTTCATTGTTTTCATTTCGTAGCTATTAATCACCGATCTATTTTTGATTTATCTGTTCAAATGCTGCTCTATATTCTTAAACATGACCACAGTAGCTGTGTATGCTTAAAGGTAATACAAAGTTTTGGTATGGGGTCATGAATTTGGTTCAAATGAACATATTGGAAGCATATGCGATTCTATTATATTCAGTGATCGTTGTCGCGGTTGAAATCAAGTCTAAAGTGATGAAATTGTAAATAATAAACTCTTTATGTTGTATAGCGCCCTATCAAGTTCAAGATATTGATTTAGCTATAAAACAATGTTATTTGACTAAAATCAACCAATTTGCTTTTACCATTTGAAATATATATATCACAACTGCATTTTCTGAGATTTTCATGGTCGCAGCTACCATCGTATGGCCGTAGGCGCTATTTGAAATTTATCAAAATTTTCCGGGAGCACCGGTAAATTTTTATATTCAATTTTTCTCGAAAGCAGAAGTGTTTTAGGGGCCAATTTTTTTAGTGCTCATAATACATCCATAGGGGCATCTAAATATATCAACATTGTAAAGAATCACTATCCAGCCAATTTTCAAAAATTACCAAAACTTTGTAATACCTTTAACAGTAGCAAACTTTGGAGTTCATGTTTGTAACCAGAGGAATATATACTAAAAATAAAAGAAACCACAAAATGAGTAACACATGCCACCACCATCAATGAGGTGTAAGATTTAGAGAAAAATGATAGTCATCACAGAAGTAAATAGGAGAAGTTTTGTAAACAAAAAAAGAAAACAAAGAAAGACTTGTATTGGTAGTCATTTCTTGTATAAGAGAGTATTATTACAGCCAGAAAAAAGTAACTGTGGTGGTTTATTTTGAATCTCCCATTCACCAACTCTTTGAACGCGCATGCATTTACATAATCTGTAATATTTGTATGATCAATAATGGTTAAGATTCGTAACAGTGCATAATCCTGATAAATCATAACCTGGGAGCAGAAGTGTGCTAAATACTATAACAATTTTGTACCATTAATTTAACAGTAAAAAATACCCTTCTGGATTTTCATTAGATGAGTTATATTATTCTAAAGTTTAAGTGTGCCACTAATGAACTTGTGCTGCCCAAGAGAAATATGATTTTGTCTCTCATGGCAGATACACATGTAAGTTAATTTTCTACAGCATTGTGGATTCAAAAATATGTTAACCAAAATTTGAGATTACTTTTTATCTTTAGATTATTAATATGGAGAGCTAAACTCATAAGGACCCTGTGGGGAATACTTTCTTTCAACGGAAAGTGTATTTTTAAAAACGTATTTGGATTCTTGGAGCTTATATTCGTTTTATATATTCCCCTATGCCTGATACAATATGAAATTAACCTAATTTCAACCATTCCCCCATGAATACCATTCCAGAAACAGTACCTGATTAACGAAGCCTTCCACATTCATACTCTCTGCTCCATTGTCTACAGGGTTCCTGAACGTTTATATTTACTTTTCTTGGAAATATATCAAACTAGGCTATATCAAACCCTGTTGTACATGTATGTATTCTTAAGAATACTATTCCAAAAACAGTGCCTGAATAACGAAGCCCTTACACGTTCATACTCTCTGCCCCATTTTCTACAGGCTTCCTGAACGTTGATATTTACTTTTCTTGGAAATATATCAAATTAGGCTATATCAAACCCTGTTGTTTGTATTCTTAAGAACCCTTTAGAAAACATACATGTGGATTTATAAAACTGGGTGAAATGACAGTTAATAATAATGAGGCCAGTGTGACATGTATTTTGTAATCATATTTTCCTCTTTTCTCATTAGTCAGTAATACCCAGAGACTTCATTTTACTATCCAGACTGAAATGAAGATATATTTGATTTCACCTTTTTAGCGCTGTGTAAAGTAGATGAGTTAACATCCCTGTAGCTCCTAACTGATGATGTAATGCTTTGAGAAGTTAATGCCAGATGTATTGCAGGATTAAAAGATTTTACTGAATATATTCCATTTTCACTGTCCAAAGACAATGTTAATTAAATTAGTCATTATTACATTATCTCAAAGAAGACAGATAGATTCCTAATCCACAGCATGAAGCAAGCACATATAGCTGGAGTTATATATTTTACACACATAGGCCCGAATTCACAAAGGAGGTTTGACAAACCTCCTTTTGTTTTGCCAAACCTCCTTTTGATCTTTACAAACCAGGTCTGTAAAAAACGCGTAAAAACGCGTCATATGACGTACGAAAATCAAGGTTTGTCGACAAACCTCCTTTGTGAATTCGGGCGATAGAATTTGTTCTATGTCTGGGATTAAAAATAATTCAGTTAAAATTTGAAAATATTCAAGCTATAACCATATTGCCAAAGGATTTGTTTTCTCTTTCTTATGGGATTAATTAAAAACTTGGCTTTAAAAATCAATGTAATAGCTAGTGACAGGTTTTGTATTTAGACTTAGAAATTACAAACATTACTGTTATCATTTTAAGGAAAATGGTAATATACCTCTAAGATTGTTCTTGAAACTTTACTCAAAATCTAAATTTATGTAGAAACATTCAAACTTTTTCCCATCTGCAACAGATCATCTGTTTGGGGCCAGAAAGGCATTAAATTTGTTAAAGTGACTTAGTAACATTGCCTCAGATTCTGAAACAAAATCCTGGATTTAGCTCACACTGCAATCATAATTATAAACCTTTAGGTCAGTCAAGAATCCCATGACTTTTTATGTCTGATTGTCAAGATATCTATGATTGGAAAACGAAATTTCATTTTTTGATTTCCCAACGGTTTTCATAACACTACAGTCTATTGGGGAGAATGAGTATGGTAAAACCGGTCACTCAAAGATTGTTACTTTTTGAGGCACTTCTTGATCATTTTGAAGCGCATATTTTTTTAGGGCTTCAATATTACACCATATCACAGACACTGATAACACGTAGGGCCATGCATCTCAGATTTAACATTGTTAAACGATGCCTTTAAAGTAAACGACTTCACGCCATTTTAGATCCAAACAGAAGATACATTAATGTTGTAAAGATGCAGTCAAAACGATATCCACCTTGCTTTAAGGTAGAAAATACTAATCATGCTTTCAATTTTCATGCCATGGCCTTGAGCATGTATCTAATGATTCCAAGAAAAAAGTCTGGCATAAGGTGTTTCGGCTCTGCATTTAGAAGCAGAGAATAGCTCGAGGTTTTATCTGAATACCAAGGGCATAATTGTGTTTTTGAATGTATTATGTACGAGGCGGTGCATTTTCAAATTGAAAATTTAATTTTAATTGATATTAATCTTGCAAAGGTATGTTAATTGAGCTGATAAATTTGATGCAATTTCAGTTTGCAAGAGAGGTCTACTGTGAAACTGATCAATATAGATATATTTCCAGGAAATTTAAAAGTAGGCTTGCGTTGGAGTGATATGTAAGCGATCAGCAAAGGAGAATGGTTTCTAGTGTCTTGTTGGGATCATTTGAAAATGAGGAGGAGGAGGAGGGGGTTCCATTTTATTGAACATTTGATGTTTCTGTAAATATGACATTATGAACAATTGGATTTGGCTAAATTACAAGTATTGAGAGTGAAATGCAATATTTCTGCTACAAATGACAAGGACTGGTCACTGAAACCTGAAAATTAAAGAGGGTTTTTGTGCCAGACAGCAACCTTTTAGTATTAAAGTGAATCGGTAACATTGCCTCAGATTCTGAAGCAAAATCCTGGATTTAGCTCATGCTGCAATCATAATTATAAACCTTTTGAGGTCAGTCAGGAACCCCTTGACTTTTACAAGCTGATCACCTCTCTGATTATCAAGATATTTATGATTGGAAATCGAAATTTCTCTTTTCGTTTTTCTAACAGTTTTAACAATACTACAGTCTATGGGGAAAAATGAGTATTATAAAACCGGTCACTCAAATATTTTTATTTTTTTGAAGCACTTCATAATTATTTTAAAGCACAATTTTTTTAGGGCTACAATATTACACCATATTACAGACACCGATGAAACGTAGGGCCATGCATCTCAGACTCAACATGGTTAAATGATACCTTAGCACCTCATGAATGCCAGCAAATCAGTTGATCTAGTGGCCATATAATTTTGATAATAGGTCACATTTCTTGGAAAAATGTCCGGGAATGCACATGCAGGTGCATATATTTTGAATGTATTTTCAGTGCTCAGGGGAAGGAGATTTGTGACATTGGATAGGGGCTCAGAGCACTGTAGTTGATACAATTAGCGGACCTGTAGGCGCTTTACCATCAAGCTGAGCAGGTCGATATTACCTCCCCCCTTTCAGACCAAGAAAATTCATTGTATGACTATGCATAAGCTGTATATCGGCAGGATGAGAAATTAACTTTTTCTAGTCTAAACGTTGTATATTAATTAGATGTCATATAATGGACTGCCGTAAAGCAAAATGCATATTTGAGCCTCATCTCGATGAAAACTTGTTTTAAATTTCTGTGGTGCATGGACGAACAATCTTTTGTGAGGAATACTTATATTGAAATGAACCCCTAATATGGGTTCATTTCAATATATGATTCATTAATTCAGGAGAAATATCAACTATAATGTAAGCAACATGGAACTGCCCCCTCACTATCAGAAATTAAGGATGAGGAACTGGGATATGATTTTCATGTTCCAATAGGTTTTAGTATGAGAATTGATATTTGAATGTGTGATCTGTGTGTATTGGGTGACAAATTCCTGGCAACTTTTCAGTTGGTCCATATATCCATCTCCCCCCCCCCCCCCCCCACTATTTTCTCCAGGTTTACTTCATTGCATGCAAACAGGGCTGAAATCTACTGATGATGTTAACATATTAAGGAATGTCACACAAATCAATTCTTCTGTGAATGTTTTCTTTTGAATCTATTATTTCAAATCAGTCCTTAACTGTTGTAGATGTGTGCATTCCTTTGCAGAGATAAGAAATGACAGGGGGAGAGAGGAAAGGAGTTTCCTTGTATGGGAAATGGGGTTGAGGTGGAGTGAATTGATATAGAAAGACTGAACGAGAAATGGAGATTTATAGAGAGAGAGAATGGTTGGATGCCAGTAGAAGGCAGAGTAAAACAGTAAATATGAGGTGGACAAGTTATAAAAAGGGAGATAAAAGGAAAAAAACAAGAAAAGTGATAAAGAGGACAAGGAAAAAGAAAAAGAAAAAGGAGGAGAAGAAGAATTCAATTGAATTGAATTGAAAATTGAAGAAAAAGAAGGAGGAGAAGGAGAAGAAGAAAAAGTAGAAGTAGAAGTAGAAGGAAAAAAAGGAAAAAGATAAAGGTAAAAAAGGAGGAGGCGGAGAAGAAGAAGGAGAAGGAGAGGAAGGGTGGAGAAGGAGAAGAAGAGGGAGAAGAAGAGGAAGAAGAGGAAGAAGAGGAAGAAGAAGAAGGAAACAGAGAAGAAAAAAAGAGAAAAGGGAGAGATTAAAGTGCAGACCAAGGAATAGAAAGTAAAAGCCCTTCAGAGAAATTTGAATCGATGTGACTTCAGGAGTAAGAGCCCTTATTAGAAAACCACAGATGGATCGAAACACCAAACTTTAGGATGTGGTTAAAAGTTGCTTGGAATTTGCAAGCTGCTTCCTTGTGGTTTATGTGAAGAGAATCTGATCCTATTTTTACCCCAGTTAAATTCACAGAATCAGAATTAGTTTATAAAGCTAGATTTTCCTCCAACAAAAAGTTTATTTCATTTTGTTAAAAAAAAATTGGCAGTTTTTTCAATACCCTCTATCAATTATTGAAATAGACTTACTAATTCCTATATTTCTCAATTACAGATTTTCAATAAAAATCCTACACTAAAATAGATAAAAAAATTCTTTCAATAATTTCTAATTTGAACTTTCCAGCATTATCCAACATAAAATTGATTTACTTCTTCTTATTTATAATTCTGAATTTGATTTTTCAACATAGTTTAACACCAAATTAATACAGATTCACTACTTCTCATATACATGTAATGATAGTGAATCCAATTTCATTCAATTCAATCTCGCACTAAAATAGACTTACTACTTATTATAGCAGATGAGGATGAGAATAGTCATTTAATGATAAAAAGAAATGTACATTTCTGTTTTAATTCAATTACCTGGAATGTAGCACCCATATATTATTATTTTTTTTTTTTAAATAATTTTTTACATCCAAAGATTTTAAATGTCATAATTTTTGTTTGTGTGTGAATGCATCTGTTTGTCTTTTTCTTAGTAAATTTCTCATTTACTGAAACTTTCAGAAAACATACAACATGCATGATCATGATGAGGATGAGATTAGCCATTCAATTACAATTCAAAAAAAGAAAAAAATTCTATGTTTCAATGATATTTGTGTAATTTTCTTTATAATGAAATCCTATTCTCATTATGAAACCTGAAATGTAGCAGCCATATTTTGAAAAGTGTTTTTTTTTTTTACGTCCAAAGATACTAATTGCCATAAACAAGGCTACTTTCTTGGAAATATTTGTGCTTATTACAAGTTTTCAAGGAAATATTATTCATCTTTGCTAATTAAGGAAACACAACCAAGTAGCTCTGACGTAGTAGGTCCTTTTTTTACTTCTAAAAAAGAACTTATTTAATTCATTTGCCAATTGGTTCTTATCATTGGGCTCTCATATAGAGTAGGTCAATTAAGTTAGGTCCTTTTAAATAAAACTTACACTGTAGTTCCAAACTTGTTTTCAGGAAAAATTGTTTGTACATATCAGAGAAAAATTGGCTAACTCTGAATCATCGGGTCGTCAGGTCAGCTGGTCGCAATACCTGACCTTTTGTGAAAACATGGCCTTTTAGTCATGAAATATCAGGGGTAATGTTTGTGAAATGAAACCCTCTCATCTACAAATGGTCTGGTCCAATTTACTTGACACTTTGTGAAAACCCTACGGCGAATCTATGAAAGGTTGCATCATCTTCCACTTTCGTTTTACGAAAGGTTGTGTAACCCGACAACCAGATGGCCCGATGATTCATAGTGAGCCAAAATTACCTTGTTATATCAGGGTAAAAAACAAAAAAATATAAAGAGCTGGTACCAGCAAAATGACCATATTATGATAGATACCTCGTTAAGTATCAGAGCTCCTTAGAATTTGGTTCCACTGAAGTTGTTATGTTTTTTAATACCTGCATAATGCCAGATTGTTTCTCTACTGAATGTGATCTTACCAAAGCTTGATAAATTTATGATTTCGAATCCATGTCATGATTATTACCACATCTGTGAAATGATTACTGAACCCACATCCTATTGTGGTCAGGACTTATTACCATTAAACAATTACTTTTTTGTTTATGGGAACTTTTCTTGGATTTGGTGTATCAAAATGTGATTTCCTTTTGCCAATTTTTTGTTTTTTTAATCAATTTTGTTTTGCCATTGAAAATATACCTTTTTGTTCTTGAGAGCTCTTCTTGGATTTGGTATATCTAGATGATGTTTCCTTTTGGCATTTTTTCTTCTTCTTTGTTTATATTTTTTTCAAACCACCAGAGCTCTGTTTGAGATTCTCAAATGTATATTTCCAGAGATAAACCACTCTCTACTCTCATAGATTTGTATTTGTTAAGTGCCAAATACTTACAATGTATGAGCAATCCTTGGAAGAAAGATTGAGACCCACATTCTTTTGTTGTCATTGTAGAATAGTTAAAAGGGATTTATATATTGACACCTGGGTCCTGTCTTACAAAGAGTTGATATCAATCGCAACTTATTTGGCAACTATATACATAAGAGATAGGAGACTACAAACTTGCAATTGATATAAAAGAGGACTTGCGATTGATTTGGTTCAAACGCAACTCTTTGTAATACAGTGCCCTGGTTTACCAATCACTGGCATTGAAGTCCATATGGCTATGCAGCCTCTTTTCATATCCTTTTACAGCATTTCTCATTGAAAAATAATTATACAAAACTGTAATGGTAATAAAGACCAATTTTTGTTTTCCTGAATTGGTCTTCATAAACAGTTAGGTTTGACTGTATAACACTTCCTTTAGTGGAGGATATTTAAAAAATCATTCCATTTTCTATGTTCCATCAATTTAGTCTTTGAAAATTATCATTTGATATTCTAGGATAATCAAGTTTATTTCTTTCTTTTTCTTTATCCCTACAGATAACAGTGACTTGATTGCCTGCTCTGTGATAACCAAAGACAAAAGGTATGGAAGCAACATTATGACTGAAACCTCCCTGTTAGATGTTAGCTCTTTGAATTTCAATTTTCTCCATTGTTGACATGTTGACTCTCATTACAAATGAGATTTTTGTATGTAAATGATAAAAAGGTAGAAAACATTGGAAATTAAATAAAGCAGACTTTATAGATATATTCATGTCCTTGTAATGCCATGAACCATTTTCATTTTTACTCAGAATTCTATAGGACTGTAAGAACAGGGTTTTATCCTTCAAAGGAGCTATTTTTAGATTTCCTATTATAAAAGTGCAACTGTTCATATATCTATTTATTTTGAAATATTTCATAGCTGAAGTGTTTTTGTTTCTGTGATTTGTTTGTATGTTTGTTTTTGTTGTTTTGTCTGGATTGAAGGGTAAATATAACTTATTTATTTTCCTGTATTTCACCACAGTTTAATGCTTCTTTTTATCCTATCAGCCCTCAGCGTGTGCGGCGATTCTTGGTAATAGCCATCCATCAGCTGATTTTGGTGGAGCCGGACAGCAAGAAACTGGGATGGGGTGTGGCAAAGTTTGTTGGTCCTCTACAGGTGAGTGAGATTATAATGCAGATGATGTTGATGAGGGAAAAAAGGAGGGGAAGAGGGAGGAAGGGGGGTCGACGAGGAGGATAAAGATGGTTCTTGGTGATAGCCATCTATCAGCTGATTCTAGTGGAGCCGGACAGCAAGAAACTGGGATGGGGTGTGGCTAAGTTTGTTGGTCCTCTACAGGTGAGTGAAAATAGAATGTAGCCTTTTAGCAGTGGAGGAGGAGGAGGGGGAAAAGGAAGGAATGTGGAAGAAAAAGAGGAGGAGGAGGTTCCTGTCAAAAGCATTCCATTTGCTGATATTGGAGCCAGAAGGTAAGAAACTAGGATTGGGTCTGGCTAAGTTTTGTTGGTCCTCTACAGATGAATGAGATTGATAAACAAAAGAAGAGAAGGAGTATGGGCAAGAGGTGAAGGTGAGGAGAAGAAGAGGAGGAGGAAGAGGAGAATGAGGAGGAGAGTTAGCAAAGGAAAAGAAGAAGGAGACAGAGGATGAGAGAAAGAGAAGGAGGTGTAGTTAGAGGAGGAGGAGAGATAAGGGGTAAAAGAATAAAGATGGCTCCTTGTGGTACTCAAGCATCAGAAAAACTAGAAACTAGGATAGGGTGTGGCAAAGCTTGCTGGTCTCTTCAGATGTGTGAGATTGGTGTGGAAAGCTTATTTGCTATTTATGTCAGTCTAGAAGAATATTATAATACAGATAGAATTGTCTTCAAATGCACTCATATTCAACATAAGACAAGAATTAGTCAAAAAGTGTGACTCTAAACTTTTCATACCACATATTATACATCCATCTTTGATCTTCAGCATGATGAAATCAATTTCTTTTTATTTAGATCATTCCAAAATCACACAGTGTACAACAATAGACTGGTTAACTAAACACATATGAACATATGAATTGGATGTATGTTTTAGAAACAAGGACCGTTTTCCAAGAATGTTGCAAGAGAAAGAAAAGCTATTGTGTCTTATAATCAAGGATTAGAATTGCCTCCGATGAATCTGTTCACAAGGTTCCAAGAACGTTGCTTCATAAAAGGCAGTTTCTGTTTCAATTTTGTATTTCTCAGTATTTTGAGAGATGTGAAATAACAATTTTTTTTAAATCCAAGACAGTTTTCAAGAAAACCCTGCTGAATAAAGAAAGCTAACTTTTCTCATAAGAAACTAGTGATTTTTTTTCTTCTCACTTTTAAACATATTTTTACTATGGATACTAAAAGAATGATCATGATGATTCAGATTTTGTCAAAACCAAATGGCTGCAATTACATTACAAGAGTAGATGCCGAGTGTTATGTATTATTTAGCAAGAAATAGATCTCAATCATATCCAATAAACAAAATATTAATGTGTTGGATGTTGTGAGTGCTTGCAAAAATCTGGACCTTTCCCAAGAAGAGCTCCCAGGAAGTGCTCCCAACAAATCCTGCCAATTAAAAATGATATATTATTCTAAATGCGGTTCCTTATAAACCCATTTATATGAGAATAATTATTTTTATACAAACAGCTCCTTGCACCTTGAGCAACCAAACCTATTTATGTAACAGGAAGGATGTTTTCTTAAATGTTACTTTGAGTATTGCATACCCGGTATCTTGTTTTCCAAGAATGCTTTTAATAGGAGAGTGCTTGTAAATGTTTTAATTAGAGAGAGATGTTTTTGTCGGTAGTAATTCGTAAAGCTATTTATGTAATAGCAAGGATATTTTCTCAATGTTACTTATAGTATTGTATAATCCCAAGTTTTCCAAGAATGCTTTCAAAAGGAGAGCGCTTATAGCAAATAATTTAATTAGAGAGAGATGTTTTTGTCAGAAGGAAACAGCAAGGATGTTTCCTCAAATGTTACTTTTAGTATTGCATCCAAGTTTTCAAGAATGCATTTAAAAGGAGGGTGCTTATAGCAAATATTTTAATTAGAGAGAGATGTTTTTGTCAGAAGTCAACCAATTAATATAGCAGCAAGGATGTTTCCTCAAATGTTACTTTTAGTATTTCATAATCCAAGTTTTCCAAGAATTCTTTTAAAAGGACAGCAAATATTTTAATTAAAGAGAGATGTTTTCATCAGAAGTTGACCTATTTATGTAACAGCAAGGATGGTTCCTCAAATGTTACTTTTAGTATTGCATCCAAGTTTTCAAGAATGCATTTAAAAGGACAGTGCTTATAGCAAATATTTTAATGAGAGAGAGATGTTTTTGTCAGAAGTCAACCAATTAATGTAGCAGCAAGGATGTTTCCTCAAATGTTAATTTTAGTATTTCTTAATCCAAGTTTTCCAAGAATTCTTTTAAAAGGACAGCAAATATTTTAATTAAATAGAGATGTTTTCATCAGAAGTCGACCTATTTATGTAACAGCAAGGATGGTTCCTCAAATGTTACTTTTAGTATTGCATCCAAGTTTTCAAGAATGCATTTAAAAGGACAGTGCTTATTGCAAATATTTTAATTAGAGAGAGATGTTTTTGTCAGAAGTCAACCAATTAATGTAGCAGCAAGGATGTTTCCTCAAATGTTACTTTTAGTATTTCTTAATCCAAGTTTTCCAAGAATTCCTTTTAAAGGACAGCAAATATTTTAATTAAAGAGAGATGTTTTCGTCAGAAGTCGACCTATTTATGTAACAGCAAGGATGTTTCCTCAAATGTTTCTAAATACATGATACCTTTTTCCAAGAATGCTTTAAAAAGGAGATTGCAACTTACAGCCTTATATCATAGTGTAGTGAGTATTAGGCGTCCTGCCTTCTCAACATCTGTATATTTCAGAATTAATTATTTTTTCTCAAACGTTGCTTCGAAATTTTTTAATACCGGTACTTCTTTTCCAACAACACTTTGAAAAGGAATTTGCATGATGAATATTTTTCAATAGGGCATAGATGTTTTTAAGGTAAACCAAGCACATGCACAAAATGGTTAAGATAATAAGACGAGGCTTCTTCCAGCTTCCATAGAGAATCCACAGCAGTGTCAACTAATTCCTTATTTTACTAAAGTTTTGTTCAGGTTTCATTAACTCCCCTGATGATTTGATAAGATCTAGTAGGCACGGCCATCATAATCTGTTAATACTTATAGTTTATTGGTTCCGAAACTACAATTTCTACAGGTACAGGAATTCAGTTCTTGACCCATTGTGTTTTTATGTGGACCGGAAGTGCCGTTGCCAAATATAACCATCGTCAGTACTGCCCTCTATGGCCTAATGCCGTAGTTGCGGTAGGGAAAATTAAATTGAATCACCTTCTAGGTTGAACTTGCGTTGCTGCTGGTTCAGGGTTGAATGGCAGGCCACAAGGTCATCTTAAGAGACAACACCCATTCAGCAGGAATATGCGTGTATTCCTCTGTGAACCTGACAGAACTTTCCAGGAAAGCCTACAACTCTAATAACCTAATCCATCCTCACCTTGTTAATCCCATAGGATTGCCTCTTTCCCAGGCAGCGGGAAGGTCGCTAATAATGCTACCTGGGTCACATGGTCTCACACCCAGCCACTCCTTCATTTCAACAATACAGCTATTTTGTTTTGCACAAACAGGTTTTACATTTATGAAATTGTAAAGTGTAACATTTTCCAACCAAACAATAATTGATGGAAAAAAAGACTTTTCAACAACTAGTTAAGGAGGGAAACAAACACAGGGTATACATACATTTATTTGCCCCCAAATATGTTCGAAAAAAGAAGGAGGCAGATTTATCTGTCATGACAAAAAAACGCAGTTACTAGTGTTTTTTCTAATTTATTTTTGATATTGTAGTTAAGTACCATCAGATAGATAGATAGATAGATAGATAGCCCATGTTAACTCTTTGGCATTTGCATCCAAACTATTCTTTTCATTTTAAATGAAAATATCAATACTTTCAGAAATGGAAAAGAAGAAATGTATAAACACCTTGCATAGAGGCCTATCCTAGTTTTCTAGTCTTTTATGCCTCTACCTAATAAAGGTAATAATTGTATTAAAAAAATTATGTAATACAGTAAGGTTTAGTAACCAACAAATTTGTGAAGAAAACAAATATTAATGGAATTCTTGATATGAGGTATGAATTAGTTAGTGACAGCACTCTTAAATGTTCATTTTTGTTTGTGGGAACTCTTATTTGCCTTATTGCCTTGCAATTTCTTAAACAATTTTCAGAACTCTTTCAAAACTTACCAAACCTAAACCACTCCCTCCTCTAGTATCTTTTTTTCCTTTTCACTGCCTTACAACAAGGCTACCATACATCCCATCAGCTGATTCATCATAAGTCCATTCATTTCTCTTTGCAGTTAAAAATACCCCCTCGCTTGTCGACGTGACTGATTCCTAGATTACTCACAGCTTTTTATCCCCCATCCCTTCTCCCTATTCCCTGCCCCCTGATAAGCAAGGGCTTTTTCTCAGAATCCCATGCCTAAAATAAAACGTGAAAAGCATCACAAATACGCTCCGTTCACCTTTATTAATGCTCTGATTTGTGGCGTGCTAATTTATATTCAGAGAAACTTGATCCTGAGTTTAATTCCCTGATGACTGCGGAGGTATTACACAAGCTTTTGATGATTTTGAGGAGAAGAAAAGAGGAAGAATAGATTAAAGATAGGGCACTGTCTCTGCATGTGAGAGGTTTGTTCCCATTGCGGAGTTTCACTGTAATGATTGTGTATTGGATTGTAACAAACTCGAACGTACATACGGGTATAAAAGAATATGTAATCAAGTGTCTTGCGGTTTGAGTATCAGTATTCAAAAAATGAAAAGTCAAAGAATGAAAATAAGAAACACAGAGATTATGAGATAAAACTCTGATGTAATTCTATGTAATAGATTTATGTGAACTTCTAACTACTTATTCAACCCTAAATATGTTTCCACAGTTTGGAACTTTGAGAGAGATTTTGAGAGAGGAAATTCGCATGTAGGGACACAATTTACAAAGGAAAAGACGAGTTAGCAAATTAGACAAAGTCCTAATGATATCTAAGTTTATATCACTTCTTTTCTTTCCCCCATCTCTGCCATGTCAGGGAAATCTGTTGATTCTTTTATTAAGCCTATATAAATGAGACTTGATTATGCCATGGACCTACTTTCTCTATCTCTGTCTGTCTGTTTCTCTCTTTCTTTCTCTCTTTTTTCTCTCCCTCTTTCTTTCCCTCTGTGTGTCTCTCTCTGTCTCCCCCCTCTCTCTCTCTCTATGATTAGACAATGGGTTCAAACATGGACCTACTACCTCTTGCAAGAGTGTTCCCAAATCAACTACTGATGTTGGCTGATATTTTCTCTGAAATATGACTGTATGAGGCTTCCTCTCCTGAACCTCTGACTAAATAATACTTTCAAGAAAATATGATCCTGACTCTAATCCTCAGAGAGATGCTTAATTGCTACTATATAGAAATGATAATCAGCAGCACGAGGAAAGCCAGATTTGAGAAAAAATATAATTCGCACGGAGGGAAAAGTTTCTGTCAGCAAATTTTCATGCCATGAGATAATTGAATGACAATTGACATGATTTGCAAGAGTCTTCTTTCCACGAAAATCACTTTTTAAAGTCGACTCTTTTATAATTCGCAATTTTTTTCCTGGTATTTACCTTATTCATTGTTTTCATTATTCATTCAAATGATGTACAAAGTATGTCTGCTTTATAGAGACAGAAGGATGTTAACACTTAATGCCCTCCTTGCTCTCAACAGACAGCTATAGTGCTTCATGCAATGTTTCTTCTCTGTTGGGATCCTCATGTGTTGCACTGAAAAAAGGGGTTGTGCTCCACAAAGGTTTATAGTCATTTTTGTGGCAGTGGGGAAGGGTAAGGTTGCGTCAGGTCATGGGTTCATTGTGGACTCTTGCCCCCTGACATACTTTCCAGCCAAAGATGGGGAAATGCCCCTCTATGGTCTCATATCCAGGCTGACTCACAACATTTTTGTTCTCTTTGTTTTGCTATCTGAATTCCAGCTTACACGTAAGTTTCCTCTTGGAATCTGTAGGGTTTAACCTGTTTCAAACACATCCATTCTTTTTGAGGGTTTATTTTAAGTTATACCTAGAGAATATCTAAAGAGTTTGAAGCACATTTTCAGGGGGCTTAGTATCCAAAAGGCAGAGAGAAAGAATGACAGAGATAATGAGAGAGGGGGTAGCAAAAGTGGAGATGATGAAATGAAGGAGGTGGGGGTATTCTGAAGGAGAATGGAAACGGGATATACACTGCATCTTCTGATTTTGTGAAATACCTAGAGAGAGAAAGAGAGAGAGAGAGAGGGAGGGAGGGAGGGAGGAAGGGAGGGAGGGAGGAAGGGAGGGAGGGAGGGAGGGAGGGAGGGAGGGAGGGAGGGAGGGAGGGAGGGAGGGAGGGAGGGAGAGAGAGAGAGGGGTAGAGAAAGTGGGGGCGATAAAGTTAGAGTGGGAAAATTGCGGGGGGGGGGGCAGATCTGATATCTATAAATACCCAGGACAGGTAGACATAGAGAGAGAGAGAGAGTGTGTGTAGGAGGAGGAGGGGGGGGGGGTGTAGAGAAAATGAGAGGGTGATTAATTGAGAGAGAGGGGAATGAGGGGGGAGGCATATCTGAAAGGGGAAATGATCCATCTTGAAGGGGAAACCAACTGAATCATAGCCGATTTCCAGAAATACCCAGGACAGCGTTCGATCCTGTCGAGATATGTCTCCATTCACTCACTATTTTGTCCGGAAATTGAGCCGGGGACATTGAGAGTTCGGCAGAGGTAGAGATTCTGAGAGATGAGATTACAGAGAGAGATAATAAGGAGTGCGTGAGCAAGCCAGAAAAATCATGCAAGTGAGAGTGATAGAAAGAGACACACAGATAGAAAGAAAGAGAGGAAGGAAGACTGAAAAAGAAAGTGACATCGAGAGTGAGAGAGAACGAGAGAGAGAGAAAGATAGGAAGAAAGAAAGAAAGTGACAGAGAGATAGTGAGTGAGCAAGCCAAGATTGAACTAGTGAGAGTGGCAGACAGACATACAGACATACAGATATAAAGAAAAAGTGACATAGAGACAGTGAGACAGAGAGAGATGAAGAAAGGAAGAAAGAAATTGACAGAGAGAGAGAGAGAGAGAGATGAAGAAAGGAAGAAAGAAATTGACAGAGAGAGAGAGAGATGAAGAGAGGAAGAAAAAAAGTGACAGAGTCAGAACAATAAATAAGAATATAGAAGGAAAAAAAAACATATGGAAGTGAAAGTGATAGAAAGAGACACACAGATAGAAAGAAAGAAAAAAAGGAAGGAAGACTGAAAAAGAAAGTGACATCGAGAGTGAGAGAGAACGAGAGAGAGAAAGATAGGAAGAAAGAAAGAAAGAGACAGAGAGATAGTGAGTGAGCAAGCCAAGATTGAACTAGTGAGAGTGGCAGACAGACATACAGACATAAAGAAAAAGTGACATAGAGACGGTGAGACAGAGAGAGATGAAGAAAGGAAGAAAGAAATTGACAGAGAGAGAGAGAGAGAGAGATGAAGAAAGGAAGAAAGAAATTGACAGAGAGAGAGAGAGAGATGAAGAGAGGAAGAAAAAAGTGACTGAGTCAGAACAATAAATAAGAATAAAGAAGGAAAACAACAACATATGGAAGTGAAAGTGATGAAGCAATGTCTTGTACAGATCTTCACTGCAAACAGATATATAAATTACATATATAGAAACTACATATATAGAGAATTACATTAAATATGGGGAGAAACAGAACAAACAACTGGATATCTGGATACATGTAAGAATCGGAAAGAGTATTGAAAATACTGATAACTGTTTCTCGATGTTAAACCATATATTGAAGTCAGACCACATTGAATCTATATGAGTTTAGTCAACTCTAGCAGTCAGTACCTTAATAAAATTCATTGGGAAAGGCTTTAATGTTCAGTCAGTTCATAAAGCTAATCTTGAGTTTTTATTGTAATGTAATTGATGTGAGTTTAATCTGAATTAGCATTCAATAGGTTGGTGTTTTGGTCCAACAAATTATAACAAATGAATAACAACTTTACAGGAAGTCTTAGTCACAAAAATAACATGACTCCTAGACTGCATGTTATGCTCATTGCTGGGAACGAAGAGCTTGATTTTGTTTCTATTACATTTCTTTGCTCATTACTCAGCAATTATACTTTTTTTAATCATTAGGCAGACATCATCACTTAGTAGTTTTTAACATTCATTATAAGACTCTTTGATGATTTATTTTACATTATAACCTGAACTGAAGATGACCTCAACTGATGCATAAAAATGAAATCAAGAGACCCATTTACACTAGCAAAAAAAAAAAAAAAAATCGTTTATTTCTTTGATTACCTTATACACTACTGGAAAAACCCATTTAAAAAACGACAAAGTTTGCTTATACCGATTTTGGGATGAGTAGTGAGCATGCCCTGCCTGCGTGAACATGAAAGCGAGGAGAGCCATGTATTAAAGCGAAAATCGTTTTCTTACTGAAGTTTGCATTTACACTGAAAAAATTGGTGAAACTTCGGTAGGCACTCTCCAGAGGTAGATTTTTCTATTTTTCAATGTGAGAATGTGAGATAAATCAGTGATTTTTGGTTCCAGTGTAAAAGCAGCTAGTGAGAATCTTCTTCAATACTCTCACTCTTTTTAGCAAAATCATTTCATTACCTTCCATAATAATATCCATAGACATGGCTTAAACAAAGTTCTGAGGCAATGCAACAAGGATACCAGCAAATGCAACTATTATCGCATTTTGTAAAGTACCCCCCCCCCCCCCCCCTCCTCCACACCCTCCATTACACCCTCCATTTCTCTTCACTTCTCTCCACAAACCTTTTTCACCCAAGTGCCCTTCTGATCTGAGAAGTTTTCTTGGAAACCCTTGATTGTTTGCAGCACAAGATACTCATTAAAAACCTTGGAAACGAAATGAGAGAGAGACCGATGCATGAAATTAAATTTAATGGAAGCCAGGAAAGCTACAGAATATAAAAATTATTTCTTTGTTCTGTAAGGCACATTAGAAAATATCCATGGAAGCCTGTGATGTATGTATTGTATGCATATTGGAGAATTTTGAAGAATGTTATAATATATTTTATTGTTATGTAGATCCTTGAGTGTTTCTTTTGTCATTTTGAGAACGTGATACTATTAAACCTGTCTGAGAATGTCCTGTTAAATAGAGACTCTTTTTTTTTTTTTTTGAAAGGTGAATAAAATCCATAATGTTAAGCCATACAAGTACGGTAACTGAATTGACATTTGCTTACAGTCATAACTTATGTTTTAAAAAGGAAAAATATACAAAGAACGGAATACAAAAGATCAATAAATATAATGTATAATTGCATCTGTTCATTTTGTGAAATTGAACCCTGTACCTCAGACCACCTCTCTGCTAAGAATATTTTCCTTGCTTTTTTGTAAGTGGTCTTTATGTGCAGGTTTTATTTTGGGTGGACTGCATGCAAGCTCTTACAAGGGATCTCATTCTAGATGTTCCAACAAAAAAAGATCTGTAAATTCATCTTTATCCATCTTTTGAGAAGGGTTCATACCTATTTTTGTAACAAAATAACTGCAACTAAACATATTAAACTTTGTGGGCATGCATTTCAATCAATGTGCACTGAAACATGCATACATTACAGGTTTGAGCCAGAAAGATCTGTTTTGAATTGCCTAGCTTTATAGTGTACAGGTAGGAATATGAATTAGAATAGCTCCATCTAGTGGTGAAAATGCAACAGTTTTCAAATTTACTACGGCATATAGTATGTAAATTTGTAAAGGCATAATTTTGTTCCCATGCAAAATTTATGCTTGTGTGAAACACTGCTGGATGTTTATTTAATAGTTTTATTGATGACTACATAAACAGAAACCTTGACCAATTGAAAATGATAGCAAGTAGACTGTACTCTGAAACTGGAAAATTAGTTATCCAGGAAAGAACAGAGAGAGAGAGAGAAAGTAATTAAGAAAGGGATAGACAGAGACAATGGCAGAGATAAAGAACATAGAGAAAGAAATGAAAGGGGTTCATGACGAGGAAGGGAAAGATTGCAAATTATACCAATGTTGAAATTGAAAGAACTTTTTTACAAAAATTGATGATTCATGAGGTACATGTGCATTAAAGGCATCGTTTAACAATGTTAAATCTGAGATGCATGGTCCTACATCTAATCAGTGTCTGTGATATGGTGTAATATTGAAGCCCTAAAAAGCATTGCGGTTCAAAACGATCATGAAATGCCTCAAAAAAATAAAAAAAATCTTTGAGTGATCGGTTTTACCATACTCATCTTCCCCAATAGAATTTAGTGTTACAAAAACTTTTAGGAAAACTAAAAAAATAAATTTTGATTTCCAATCATAAATATCTAGATAATGTCCTTCAATTGAACTTTTGCTTAATACAATCTGAAATTAGATTTCAATGAATAAGCCTAATATAATGTTTTACATGGGCATATATTTTTTTGTTTGAACTTATCAGGGATGATCTAGATAGTTTATAAATAGGGGTAAAAAGCAGTTGACTGACCAGATCTATGTCAAGACATTTTTATCCTGTAAACTGACTTATATGGAATGTGTCCAAATGATCAAGGCCTTTTTTAAGTTACTTCTGATAAATTTTATCAAGACCAATCTACCAGAGGCTGTCATGTGATATTAGTTTGTATAGATTGTCACAAAATATTATGCATTTTCTATATTACTTGGAAATTGTATTTGACAATTTCAATAGAAACATGATGTGCATCTATGACGTGCATCTATGGCATATGGAGTGACTCTATAACTCATGTTTTTATTGCTCACAAGATAAAACAGCTAAGAGTGACTCTGTAATTAATACACTCATTTATGAAATGGAAATTTTTACTACAGATATAGGTTAATTGAGTTAATAGAAATATGCTGTTCCCAATTCCCGACAAGAGAAAAAAGGGCAGACAAAGGATGTCATAACTGGGGACACATTTCCAAATACCCTATAAGCAAACAAAAAAAATATAAAGGAAGGAAGGAAAGGATTATCACAGTTTACACAGGGTACAACAACTCATTTAAGAGGAGATTTCTATGAAAGAGGAAGGAAGAACAGAAAAAAGGAAAGGATTATCACATTTTACAAGTTGATGTTGCGTCTAAAATTTTACAGGGGTTCAAAAACATGTTTAATAGGAGATTTCTGTTGAAGAGGAGGCAAACTTTACCCCCCTTCCCCCATAAAAAAAAAATTAAAAAATTAAAATTGAGTCCCTGAATGTTAGAGTATACATTGCTATATTACCATGGCAAAGACTTCTGAAATTTCAGAGAGGGATTTTTTTTTGAGAGTCTCAGCTTGTGTGATGTATTTCTTCTGTATTTCTTTTCTAGTATTTAAAAGGTGAAATGGACAGGTTTAGAAACGAAGGTCCAAGGTTTGTCAGATGTTGAGTCATGTTCCCCAGAATACAATGATACTCATCGCATCTTCGGAAGTTTGTCTGACAATATCTCAATCACCCCCCCCCCCCCTCTCCTCCTCTTCAAATGTGATACCGGTACTTATATTGGGAAGTTGGCTCAACCGAGTTGAGCTCATCTGATTGAAAGTGACTGCTATTTATTGCTAAACATGTGTCCATCCTTGTGTTTACTATTAGGGGGAAAAGAGAGGGGGAATGTACCAAAATAGATCTATCATGTTTGATAGTTTGCCCTTTTCCCATTTAATGACCACATTTTTAAAGGTGATTCGTCACAAAAGTTGTGTTCTTCCAAAGGTGCGTTGTTCCAAACATTTTTTATAATTCTGAACCAAAAGAATTCTTTACAATGGAATGTTTATGAAATTAAAGGGAAATTCAACCAAGAAAGCTACTCGAAAACAATGCAGAAAATTCAGAGCTGCATGCAGTCCAGTGGAAGTTTGAACGAAATTGGACACAAATTTGGGAAGTTATGAATATTTAAAAGTTGTAATCACAATACTCAAATACTCGAGTACTTGCACGGTTGACAACTACTCAAGTACGATTTCTCGTATTTTGTCATTTAAAAACGTATGAATGGGATCATTCTTTATTTTCTCAATATTTACTCACATGCAATCGCTACTCGAGTTAAATTGGCTTCAGCATGTTTTTTCTTTGAAAAATTATTAGGTACTCCATGTTTGATCCTACATGTATCAATAATGTATGCATGTGTTGCTTCAAAAACAAACAAAATGCTTTGTTCAGGTGAAGGCCTATAGTGCATGCATATGTCAATTTTGTGTTGTTTGATTGGATTGATGTTGTGATTCTTTAGGAGGTCTGTCATATATATGCTTTTCTGAGAAAGCTCATTGATTTGCCGTTCATGCAGCTGTTGCACTTTTTATGTTGCTAGAGCTCTACGCTGATAACAAAGGTTCATTCACACTGCTGGAAAAACTCATAGAAAACTGTTAGAATGCTCCCCAGGGAGTGTGCATACATCGTGTTGCAGGTAAGCCTGAATCCGATGACCGGGGTAATGCTGCGCCTAGAAACAAAGTATGAGGCGCATTATAAATGTTATTAATTATTATTAGTATTTGCTAATTCTTTTCGTTTTCTTTAACTTGTCGCTGCTTGCGAAAGCACAAGAACAATGAGAGTTACATGAGCAAAAAACAGAATAATTCACCAGTGTAAAGGGAGCAAGCATTCACACTGCAAAAACTGCTGCTGTTTCAGCTGAAGTATGAAAACAGCAAGAGTCCAGAGGTCGGTTTTCAAATCAAGTTTTTCTTTTGGTCATGTTTTTGCTTAGCAAATTCTTGCAAAACCCCAGAATGTGAGAAAAAACAATGGTTTTTGCTTGTAGTGTAAATGCCCCTATTACTGAAGCACATATGTATTGATTTCTAGATATCCATGGATCGAGTGCCTGGTGATTTCAGTGAATTTATTGATATCAAAATGTCTGAAGCTAGAGTACCGGTAGTTGATAGAATTGTTTTCCAAGAGATTTCTATCAGTATTGTGCGAGCACTGATATTATCTCATCTCATACACTTTAAAAGCAGACCAATCAATGTTTTCTTACTTTTATTTCTAGGTGTTGCTTATTTGTTGTTGTGTGTGAGTGTGTTTTTAATTTTTTTATTCAGAAGTCAGATGCACTCAAATTTGGTGCACAATGGAAACAATTGAATCTCTGAAATAGCTTCTCCTTGCCAGCCCTGACTTAGAATCATCCTCCCATTTATGATTCTCTTTTATCAGTAACAGTTGGAATTACCAACAGTTAATTAATTTTTATGTAACCACTTTTTCTAAAGGCTTGGCTTTCAATAATGTGGAGTGAATCTTTAAATAAAATGTTGAATTTAGTTATAGCTGGCAGGAAAGACACTAATTCATGTTGGTAATTAGATTGTAGGTCCTCTGTTCCATGGTTAAAGATAAAGTTGAGTACTGGTAATGCGATTGCATTGTGAAAGAAAAGGTGTGAAAGGATCAGAAACAGTTGATCATGTAGCATGTAAGTATTGGTGTGCACTGCAAGGTTCTGGAGTCATCAAAATCATAATAAATTTGACCGAGTCTTGGTAAAGTAACAAACACTCACATAGAAAGCTATATATGGGACAACACACATGGTGTCAGGGATGGTACTACCTTGGTTTCCTTGTCTTTCTATGCTCATTACTCAGCCAGTATACATTTTCTTCCAAAATTGTTTGGCACATGTCATTTATTTGTAATCTTGAACATTCAGTGTAAGTTTCGTTTGATTCTGTGAGAATTTTTTTTTTTTTTTTTACCAGTACTGGAGTTTATCTTTAATTATCTTTAAAAAAAAATTGAGGTGAGGTTAATTTCAAGTTTAATTATTTTGTCACCTAGAAGAGCACAAACTCATGTCATTTTACAAAGAGTTAATACCCTCTCAAGTTCAGCACAAGATTAGTCCAGTCACAGGTAATATTTTCTCCCAATTTAAGTTCAAGTTCAATTATTTCATTTAAAAAATATATAAATATGCGTACAAAAACCAAAATTAATCATATGTTGCATCTGTTGAACTCTGTGACCGTGTCAGGCTCCTAGTATCACCAGCCAAGAGGAAGTTTTTATTAAAGCTCATGATTTTTCAGAGAAATGAGGATCGTATACTGCGGCTTCGGCCTCAAGTAATGGTTTCCTGTGCCGTCCATTCTTCTCTGGTGTTATATTTAGCGTTCGAAACACCTCACGTTCATTTAGAGGTTTTCGCGTTCCTGTTTCGGAATTAAACCGAAAGAATCCCGGTGAAGTGGAGGAAGTGGGACATTTGTTGCGTTTCTTCATCAGTGATCTGGTGATCGTGGTTAGGTTCTATTTCTGAGGCATACCCACGCATTGTTTGCGGTTTCTTGGAAAAGCAATTAGATTTGACCGATGTGATTGAGATGAGTATTAATAGCAGCCAGATGCTCTCAGAATAGAAGGAATCCGTTGAACCTATAGAAAAATAATGAAAGTATTAAAATATGGACAGAGTTGATCGCAGGGTTGTTCTATTTATGCTTTCCATTGTTTTTTTTCCAGCGTCTCACCAATTATTCATCTACATATAGATGATATTATTAAAGCCTTTTGCAGACTGATAGAAATGATTGAAATAAACATTTCAGAGATGGATCACGATGTACTTGTTTTTTAGGCACATCAAGGCATTGTTTGTGATTTCATGGAAAGATTGTTTTATTTGATATGACTTGGGAGATTAAGACAGGTATAAATAGCAACCAGCTGGGCTCAGAATAGATACAATTTGTGGAACTCACAAGAAAACATTGAAAGCTTTGAATATTGAAAGGTTTGAAAAATATTGCCAGAGTGGATTCCAGGGTTGTTCTATTGTTGCTTTCCATTGTTTTTCTTTCCAGCGTTTCACCAATTATTTATATAAATATAGATAATATTATAAAAGCCTTTTGCAGACTGATAAAAATGTTTAAAATAAACATTTTAGAGATGGAGCTCGATGTATTTCCATCTTTTCTTGTTAAACTGAGGCACATCAAGGCA
The DNA here is from genome assembly GCA_035222895.1 of Strongylocentrotus droebachiensis. Classification (NCBI taxonomy): domain Eukaryota; kingdom Metazoa; phylum Echinodermata; class Echinoidea; order Camarodonta; family Strongylocentrotidae; genus Strongylocentrotus; species Strongylocentrotus droebachiensis. Next base: position 80,625 of record JAVYIG010002342.1, read on the forward strand.
TTGTTTGTGGTTTCATGGAAAGGTATTCTTTTATTAGATATGACTTGGGTGATTAAGGCAGGTATAAATAGCAACCAGCTGCCCTCAAAATAGATACAATTTGTTGAACTCACAAGAAAATATTGAAAGATTTGAATATTGAAAGGTTTGAAAAATATTGGCAAAGCAGGTCGTTCTATAAATACTTTCCATTGTTTTTCTTTTCAGCGTTTCACCAATTATTCATTTAAATGTAGATGATATTATAGAAGCCTTTTAGCAGACTGATAAAAAATTTAAATTAAAAGATTTAGAGACGGATTTTTCGATGTATTTATATCTATCTTGTTTCTTAGGCTCAAAAGCATTTCTTGGAAAGTTTTTTTTTTTTAATTAGATATGACTTGGGTGATTAAGACCGGTATAAATAGCAACCAGCTGCACTCAGAATAGATACAATTTGTTGAACTCAAAAGAAAGTATTGAAAGATTTGAATATTGAAAGGTTTGAAAAATATTGGCAAAGCAGGTCGTTCTATAAATACTTTCCATTGTTTTTCTTTTCAGCGTTTCACCAATTATTCATTTAAATGTAGATGATATTATAGAAGCCTTTTAGCAGACTGATAAAAAAGTTTAAATTAAAAGATTTAGAGACGGATTTTTTGATGTATTTATATCTATCTTGTTTCTTAGGCTCAAAAGCATTTCTTGGAAAGTTTTTTTTTTTAAATTAGATATGACTTGGGTGATTAAGACCGGTATAAATAGCAACCAGCTGCACTCAGAATAGATACAATTTGTTGAACTCAAAAGAAAATATTGAAAGCTTTGAATATTGAAAGTTTGATAAATATTGGCAAAATGACAGCAGGGTTGTTCTATCAATACTTGTCATTGTTTTTCTTTCCAGCGTTTCACCAATTATTCATTTAAATGTAGATGATATGATAGAAGCCTTTTGCAGACTGATACAAATGTTTGAAATAAAGAAAGTTAGAGATGGATCTCGATATAGACATAATATGATCCTCTGCTTTGAGATACATATATATACCTAGGCATTGCATATGGTTTCTGGGAACAGCAATTAAATTTGTGTATTAATTTTAGCAACTAGAATAGGTACAACCTTCGAGAAACCATACAAAGAAATAAAAGTATTACAAATATCTGGAAAGATGATAGCAGGGTCTTTATATCAGTTTTCCCTTTTGTTTATTTCCAGCTTTTCCTCATTCTTAACTAAGAAAGCAACTGATAGTTTAGAAGCCATTTTGAAAGGAAATAGTTATTGAAAATAGAAAGAGAACTTGTAGATGGACCTCGGTATCATCTATTTCTGAGGAATACTGTTGCATTGCGTATGGTTTCTGGGAAAAGCAATTAAATTTCCCTATCAAGAAGATTGCTTGTGGGTATCAATAGCTACATGTATGAGATGTTCTCAGAATAGACACAATCTTGCCTTGGAGAAACCACAAATTATTAAAAGTCTTTAAAATGTTACTAAAGGTGATGCATATCAGTCCTTCCTTATAAATGTGGGTTTTTTTTTCTCAGTAATTTCCTAATATACATCTAAAAGTAGAAATGCCAGCAGCCTCTTTAATATAGAATGATATAAATTCATGGAATAAATTCATTAGAAAAGAATTGTACTGTAGATTTGTAGGATTCTCTTTTCTGTTGATGCTTATTTTCGTGGGAACAAAGCCGTCGTAATCTTCGCTTAATTCATCTTGTTGAAGTCATCAGTTGATTTGATCTTTTCTTTGAAGCACTAATATAGCACATGCATTTTTCAAAAACAATTTAACAAAAAAGGATGATAATGAATGAATGAATTTGACTGCATTAATTGTGTACGGACATGAAAGCAAGAGCAATTAAAAACAGGAAATTATTCAGTTATTTTTAGAGTAAATCCCAATCCTTCTTTGCTCTTTTCAGGAAAGATCAATATTTATATTATGAATTGTAGTAATGTGTATGGAAGTGAAAGCGGATGGGAATGATATTGATTTTGTTTGATGCTTTATTCCAACTTTTACTAGGTAAAAAAAAATGAAGTCATTATCTTACATATTCCCCACCCGAAGACTCTCAGAAAGACTAGGGGTATTTCTTGATGGGGCTGCGGGTTAGCTGTGTCCAGACATGTGAACCCATTAATGGTAATTCTACCAAGTCTGGTGTCAGCGTATTATGACATTCTGCACATGGAAAACAATGACACTCTCCCTTTATTAAAGAGGCTATGTTATGATAAAACCTGTAATTACCACGTCCCTCTTAATTCACTCTCACTCCAGGATCTAGAGGTGACCGGGGACAAAGACGACAGCAGATCCCTTCATGTGACCGTCCACCAACGCTCTACGGCCTCCCCACACGCCAGACCGGTACCCCTCCTCGCTGCCCGCTTCCAGTTTGATGATCACATCCGATGCATGGCTGCCAAGCAAAGATTGACCAAAGGTATAACTTTCACTATCTTGTAGTGACAAGAGCTCCACCACCTGGGGGGTGTTTCACAAAGATTAAGATTAACTTTAATTCAGACTTAACTATGGTTGGCCGTTCATGCCACTGTTCGCTCTTACTATTTACTGGCATTGGTCTCTGAGGGGAAGTTTAAATCGTGGTCACAAATCTACAAACTTTACTCTCTTTTTTATAGTTCATTATTGAAGAAAAAATGTTATCTAAAGATCATGATTGAGAGACCAATAGTGAGAGCAACCAGTGGCATGAATGCCCTGTCATAGTTAAGTCCAATTTAAAGACGATCTTAGTCTTTTTGAGAAAAAAAACCTGGTTACAATACCAATGCATAACCTTTCTTATCAGGCAACGGCTCTAGATTTATGGAAGTTGATGCGGATCTGATTTAAAACTTGTGATGTTGTGTTACACTCTGTAACTAGTTACAGGCAGGTGTCGGAAAGAAATCTCTACAATTTCATTTAAATTTCGTAAATGAGATTTAAGTTCGGGCAAATACTTCAAGGAATACAAGACCTGAAGGCTTGATGAAGATAGTGATTCCTTTTTCATTTGGCTTCTGTACAGAGAAAAGGCACTCAGTTAGGGTCCCAAAGTTGTATGGCCCATTAGTCCTTGTCCCAGTGACCCACACTTTTCATTCTGATGATCCAAACAAAAATATTATTATAAATTTGAGAACAACACACCAAGAGCGAATATCCCGAAATTTGTATCATACAGGAACAATGTGCTGTATCTTTCATCAGAATACACTTCACAATGAAGATATCTGTTTCGGAAGAGAAAAACCTAGCAATTCTTGGTCAAAAGAACGTTTTCATCACACACAATTCGGGATGGTATAAGCTGCCAACAGCATGGAAGTTAAAGGGTTGATCGGATTCTTCAGATTTAAAAAAAATTGTCAATATGAATGAATTCGTCATGAGAATGCCGCCTAGTAACAGTTTGTTTCATCATCAAGTAACGCCTGGCTGGAATGCTCCCCAGGGAGTGGAGATTGTGCACACAGTGTGTGCGGGCAAGCACTGAATCAAATGACAGGGGTAATACATATCTGTAAAGCGCTTAGAGACAATGTAGATGTATAAAGCGCTATATAAAAGCGGAATATTATTATTATTATCATTATTTTGTCTGTTTGTGATTGATTGATTGGCAGGTCGTCAGAAGGCTCGCCAGGCCCAGATGGCATGCCTCGCTGAGCTTCTAGAGATACCCATCAGCCATCACTCTGGTCTCTACGGCTCCTCCTCCGCCATTTCCCATCATCCTGGCATGGCCATCGCCGTGTCCAGCTCCAAGGGAGGGGCTAGTAGCCCCAGCACTGCAAGGTAGGACAACCTCAAACAATGCTTGATGTTTATTGTAGTACCATGGACCTGCTACGACTCATAGTAGTTCCCTGAAGGGTACCAGTAGCTTTAAGCCATGTCCGGAAGGCTTTGATCAAAGTGCTAGTGGCCTAGCACTGGTAGGGCAACTGGTAGGACAACCTCAAACAATTCTTGATGTGTACTATACCATGGACCTACTACTACTGGCAGTAGGTCTGGTAGTAGGTCCATGATTGTACCTGACTACTCAGAAAGAATGTTAACGTATACAGGTAGAACAAGGGTACCAGTAGCTTTAAGCCATGTCCAGGAGGCTTTTGATCAAAGTGCTAGTAGCCCAAGCACTGCAAGGTAGGACAACCTCAATCAATCCTTGATGTCTATTATACCATGGACCTACTACTACTGGCAGTAGGTTTGGTGGTGGGTCCCTGATTGTACCTGACTACTTCTGAGAAAGAAAGTTAACACTTACAGGTAGAAATAGGACAACCTCAAACAATTCTTAATGTGTATTATACCATGGAGCTGCTATGGCTTGTAGTAGGTCCCTGGTTGTACCTGACTTCTATGACAGGTTTTCATTTACAGGTAGAAGTAGGGTACCAGTGGCTTTAAGTCAGGGCCCCGGCCTTTGCATTAAACTTACCATTGATGGTAACTTTGCCATCATTGGCAGCTACCATGGTAACAGGGTTCAATAACCAATCAAAATCGAGGTTTCCATTGTAGTTACCATTGATGGCAAAGTTACCATCAATTGTAAGTTTTTGTGCAACGGGCCCAGAAGGCTTTTGATCGAAGTGCTAGTAGTCCAAACAAAGCAACGCAGGACAATTGACACATTTGTTGATTGAACCTGACTTTTAAACGAAAGAAGTGTAAGCATACAAGACAGGAAGTAAGTCAATTATGGTAAAAGGTAGCGTCTGGCCAACCTGTTGATCAGGGACTAGTGGATCCAGCACAGCACTGTAGGACAACCCACAACATCTAAAGATGTTGATGTTGCCTGCTTGTCCTGAGAAAAAGATGTCTTTAGATTAGCAACAACGATGAGGGATTTATTGACCAAGGGAATTGTAGCCCCTGCACAGCAATATCCGTCATTTGTTGGTGTGGATGTTGGGAATTCTTACCTGCCTGTTAAGAAAAAATGTATGTACTAACAGGCAAATATCTAGGGGACCTATGGTTTAAAATTGTTTCTGATGGACTTTTTAATTGAGAGGCTCGTAGCCCTAGCATGGCAAGGTAGGACTAGCCAAACAATTGTTGATGTTGATGGTGGTCTTTATTTTACTCACCAGATGAAAAAAAGTTTTGAGACTACAGGTTAGCAGCTTGGGGATCTACTTTGAGTCAGATCAAGGAGTTATGTGTTATCAAAGGCCACAAGCATATCCAACATGAGTGAGGACCCACACTGTCGTGGTTTGCAACTTGGAGTTGACTAAAGTTTCCTAACCACGCGTGCGTCCGTACAGTCCCTATCTAAGACATAACTTCAAAGTTTATAACCACAATCTTAACTTCAAGATAGTTCTGTGGTTTAAACCTGCTATATTAAAAAGTCATAATAAGGCATTTTATTGGCAGTAAGCAAAGACATAAAAGGGCTCCAGTAGTGGAGCTGTTTTCTTTCATCATTAAATGTTATGGTGCAGGGTGATGTACCAGTAAAAGTTGTCTAGAGTTTCAAATATGCTCATAATCCTCTCTCTACCTGTATAGTATTTCAAGGTTATATCAAAGTATTAAGATGCTCTATTTTTTATATTGCACAGGTTTTCCAAGGCATCTAAATTTCCTCTTTTTTTCCTGTAATGCTCTATTTTTTATCTAAATTTCCTCTATTGGATTACTACTATTACAGTTTGATATTTGTAATTCATTTTTTTATGCCGAGACATTTTTGTGGTTGACACTCTCTTTGAAAAGATTCTTTATCCCTTTTGTAAAAGAATTTTAAACATCATTTAAACATTCCTGTCGTACATGTCGTCAATGGACCAGATTGCCAAAATGCACGAAAAATATGGTACATTGCTGTGTTGTCTTTTTCAATGTAATTATATGTGTTATAATCAATAGGTGCACACAAATTTCTACAAAAACAGTGCTATAAACAGAGGATTTTAGCGACTAAATGACTGGTGTATTGTTATCCTTGAAAATTATGGAATGTCATAGTAGTAAAATGGGGCAAGGAAATACAGAGAAAATAGGCCCATTTACATAGCCCAAAACTATTCTGCAATGCTGAAGGTTTTTCGGAATCCCATTCACACTACTGAAAAAAACAGTGAGAAACCGTTGATGCTTGATAATTCGGGGGGAGGTGTCCTTTTTCTTTTCAACTTTGTTTTCTTCTGACGGGATCGAATCATTGAGCTCGTCTTCCTTTCTGTAAAGGAGTTTTTGATGAGAAAAAAAGTACATTTAGTTGGTTTAAAATTATATGGAAAGCCCTTAAGCACTCTTTTCTTTAATACCCATAACATCTCATTAATGCCTCATTGAGGTGTTTTTGTAAAGGATTTCTTCACATTTTACGAGCAAAGTATTTTGATCCTTTTCATGTCCTATCAACTGTATTAAATTTCTCTTTTCATCATGGAGATTACAGCTGCCCTGCCCTTTTTAATAGTTCACAATGCTCTCTTTCACAACGCTCGTTTTCTATCAATTTGCTGGTATCCTTGTTGCGTTGTTACAGAATTTGTTTAAAGCCATGTCTCTGGATATTATTATGGAAGGGTAATAAAATGAGTTTGCAAAAATGGCCAGGGTAAAGTGAAGAAGATTCTTACTTTCAACAAAACCAGACAAAGTGGAAAATAGAGATTGATTTAGCAGATGAACGCCAGACTGTTGGATCATATCCCCTATTAAAATTGTCTTCCAAGAATTTGAGACAAAGTACTACCCTGCTCTTTTCACTTCCCAGGGTTTCCCCACTGTGCAGCTGGCCTGAGCAGAAGTGGTTAGAATAGTGCAGTTTACTGTTTTGTTTAAAAAAATGAAATAGCATCCAAAAAAAGCTTTGGTGGAAAATCAACATTAATAAAATACTAATAATAATATAATAAAATCATTATCCCAGTAATACAAAATAATTTAGTCACTCCCCCCCCCCCCCCCCCCCCCCTCTCCTTTCATCTTTCTCCCCCTCCCTCCCTTCCTACCGTTTTTCTCTCTCTCTCTTTTTCTCCCTTTCTCTCTCTCCATCTCTCTCTCTCTCTCTCTCTCTCTCTCTCTCTCTCTCTCCCTTTCTCTCTCTCTGTCTCTCTCCCTGTCCCTCCCTCACCCTTTTCCCCTTTCTTTCTCTGTCTCTCTCCGTCTCTTCTTCTGTCCCTCTCTGTCTCTCTCTGTCTCTGCTTCCGTCTCTCTCTGTCTCTCTCTATCTCTCTCTCTATCTCTCTCTCTCTCTCTTTTGGAGGGATTGCTTCCATCCCTAATTCTTTCGTACTTAGTGTGACTGAGTTTTAATTGTATATATATATATATATATTTAGAATATAGTCTGTTAAGCAATATTTTCTGCAGCTCTGCACTAAATTTTGGTTGAGAGAAAAGTACCCTTGCTAAAGACTGAAGACTGATCTTCTACACCTAAACTACAGCTATTCTTTATTTATCTGCTCCTTTTCTCTCCTGCATGTACCTTCTCCCTCTTTCCCTTCTCTTCCCTTCAGCATTCTCATTTGCCCATTCAAATCCACCATCTACTTATCAAGGTTATATAGCAGACATAGAGGTGTGCATATAATATAAGCCTACAGTCAGTGAATATCCAAATTGAACTCTGATATTTAAGAATCCACTTCTCACTTCATAATGCAGTCAGTCTCTAGATTAATGGCCTCTCACTCGATCACGATTCCAGGAACTCCAGCAATCATGTATTATGCAACTTTGATGAAAAAGCTCCCTTTTGAGGTTTCCTACTTTCGCAATTAAAAGGTTCTGGCGTCTTGTTTCTGTGTATAGATAGATTCACAATTACATGTTGAGATAAGTTCATGTTTTAACTCGGTATATTATCTGACCCCTCCTCCCCCCCCCCCCTAACATCTTTGTACTTGTATGAATAGACCTGGCCTGGTTGAATTTTCTTTTGTAGTTTCGTTTTTAATTGAGGGGAAGAGAGTCTAGACAGAATGTAATTCTTGCATGTAGTATGTGATTTTAATAGACCAATACAGTTCACAATAAAAGCAGAACTGTGTAACAATGAATAAAAAGGTCCAATAACAAAAACATCTGTATGTGAAAATACATTTACACATTTATGATACTGAATCAAACTGATCTTTATATTACTGTACCTTCTTGTGGCAGAGATGCATAAATGTTGTTATCTTTATAAGGCACATAATATTTCCTTCTTTTAAGATTCCAGAGGGGTATTGTTCTTAAATTACCTTCTTTCATAATTTTTCTGAGCAAATCCTGGGCTGATGATGTAAGAAAATTAATTCAATTTAATGAAATAAATCAGTTTGTAATCAAAATTAATGATTTAAATCATCCCAATCGCCATGCGTGGTCTATTTGTGTCATACTTTCACGTTTCTCTTTTTATGCCTATTTTTTGGGGTGGGGGGTAGGGTGTCCATCTGTCCCGCTTTTTGTGATTACTCAAGAACCATTGAACAGATTTTAATCAAACTTGGATGGAGTATGTATGACCATGAACTGATTTGATTTTTGGTAGATGAAGTTAAAGGTCAAAGGTCACAGGGTCATAAATGTGTTTTAATATACCAGAAAATACCTCTGAAATACGAATTGCTCAAAGCTTTCTCACGCTCTATTACGGTATTTACGCTTTAATTAAGCTTTGTTACGCTTTGCCGCCGCTTTGCTCGCCGATTTTATGCGCCATCAATTCGGCGTCGGTGTGACCTTAGCATAAGGTATGACCTGAAATTGCCTGACTCAAGAGTATTATTGGTTCAATAAAATTTGTCGAGGATAAACTGGCTGCTGCCACCTCTATTTGAATCTGGGCCCTGTTTCATAATAACAAGCGCTAAATGTCTACGACAAATTTGCTATCGGCCAATCAAATGCCACAATTTCAGTAGCTTATAACAGTTATTGTAACTTGTTATTGCTAACAACTTTCATGAAGCGGGGCCCTGGGGCAGGCATGGAAACTGGCCTGGTTCTTTGGAAAAAGGATTTCAATTATTGATAACAGCTGAAAGGGAATTGGTCATCAGAAGAAACCTCGAACGATCAAAGATTGATGAATTGATTTGGAGAACGGTGTAGATGTTTAGGGAAATTCCCCTTCGAAAAGTGAACGTGGGGAGCCAGGGGGCTAGCTAGGGGAAACTGTCGTCATACATGATTCATAGCTTATACTTAGAAATCGTAAAGCTTCGTGCAGTCCAAGATAGCGAAATGAAAGAATTAATGAAATCAAGCAAAAAGACAGCTGAATGTTGTTACCATCGGCCAGTTGTCATTCAGTTGTCATTCACCTTTTAAAAATACATGTAGAGCCTGTCAGATAGGGGGCACGTATTACATGTACATCTTTATAAGGAAAAAGTGGCCCATTGAATACTAAATGCCAGATAATTCTGGCTGGAGTTGATGGAAAATGTTTCTTCTACCAAAATCAAACTAAAATTGCATCCAATAGAATAAAATATACGCAGTGACTGCTCATTACTGGAAAGGGCTCATGCACCCAACCAGGAAATCTTTAAAGGTGAATTTTTTAAAAATAAAAACCACAAATCATGATATGAAGAAACATGGTTTCGGATGGGAAGTTGTGGTTGAGTGAAGTTTGCAATATTAGACAACATTCACACGATGTGTCGATGTTAATTCTTTTTCAGGTTTTTGCAAGAAACAATGCTTAAGTTTTATTTGACTATGCAATACGATATTGTACAAAGTGTTTTTTTACAAGTAGTTTTACCCCATATTTCATTGGGGGATTGTTGTAACTACCACTAGTCATCCTTCCAAAACTTTTTGATTTATTTTTGTAAAACCAGGAAATCAATACTTTTAGTTACCTATCTGCATTGCAATTACAGTTTATGATAAAGTTTATTGTATAGAACAATAGAAGTGCAAATTTTTCTTCATACTTTTCATACTATCTATACACTACGGCCCGAATTCACAAAGGAAGTTTGTCGACAAACCTTGGTTTTCGTACGTCATATGACGCGTTTTACGCGTTTTTTACAAACCTGGTTTGTAAAGAACAAAAGGAGGTTTGAGCTCAAACCTTGGTCTGAGCTCAAACCTTGCTTTGTGAATTCGGGCCTGTAAGTCTTGGTGGGAGATTTTAACACTCTATTTTAATTGATTTTTCCCTGTTTTTAATGAAATGGAACCTTTTATTGAAGTTACTAGGTCTCTTATTATTTATGATTAAATGATTATTAGCCCATATGGATAGTAGACAAAATGAGCATTAGACAAACTGGGAAATAGACCGACTGGCAAATAGACCAAATGAGTGATAGACCAAATTACTATTAGACCAAATGATACGTAGACAAATTGATTATGAGACCTTGTGGATAGTAGACTGGCTGGGTGTAGACCATACAGAAATAAATAGACCGACTGGCAAATAGACCAAATGAGTGATAGACCAAATTACTATTAGACCAAATGATACGTAGACATTTGATTATTTGACTGATTATGAGACCTTGTGGATAGTAGACTGGCTGGGTGTAGACCATACAGAAATAAATAGACCGACTGGCAAATAGACCAAATGAGTGATAGACCAAATTACTATTAGACCAAATGATACGTAGACATTTGATTATTTGATTGATTATGAGACCTTGTGGATAGTAGACTGGCTGGGTGTAGACCATACAGAAATAAATAGACCGATTGGCAAATAGACCAAATGAGTGATAGACCAAATTACTATTAGACCAAATGATACATAGACATTTGATTATTTGATTGATTATGAGACCTTGTGGATAGTAGACTGGCTGGGTGTAGACCATACAGAAATAAATAGACCGATTGGCAAATAGACCAAATGAGTGATAGACCAAATTACTATTAGACCAAATGATACATAGACATTTGATTATTTGATTGATTATGAGACCTTGTGGATAGTAGACTGGCTGGGTGTAGACCATACGGGAATAAGTTCAAGTCAAGTTCAAGTTTTATTTATCTTTCTTTCATAACACAAATTACAAATATGACATGAATATAATAACACGTTAACAGAATATGGCATTACAATAGAAAATAGACTAATTGGGTAGTAGACAAACTGGTTGTAGACCAAACAGCAATTCACCTATCCCTCGGGTCCAATCTTTTAATTTCTGTATAGGTTATTTCCACAATGCAGCTTGAGAAATCCCCCATGAATGGGTATCTAGTAGCACCTTCAGGCTAGTTTCATCTTGACGTATGTTTGGTGAGGCTCAGGATAAGAAGTAGACTGGGAAGCCAGTGTGAAAGGGTTACTAATGCGCTGTCGCTCTGTGGCAGGAAAAATTTCCTATCTTTTTCATGGTCTGTCTCCCGAGGCCAATAATGTCATCCATATTGAAGCTGCTACTCAACTCAGGTGAGTTGGTTTCTGGGAACTCTTAATCGTACTAGTCTGCATTTCCAGACACTGTGTCAGTTTTTGTGAACCTTACAAAACAAATCATGCTGTTCTACAGTTTGAAGATGATTTCTTACATTCCGCCCTTAGTGAATATCAGTATTAAGAGCTTTTAAAGGCTTCGTGTTATCAGTGTCTGTGATATTGTGTAATATTGAAGCCCTACAAAAATTGCGCTTCAAAATGATCATGAAGTGCCTCAAAAAAGTAAAAATTTTGAGTGACCTGTTTTACCATACTCATTTTCCCCAATAGACTGTAGTGTTAGGAAAACCTTAGGAAAACAAATTTGTTAATTTCTATTTCAAATCATAAATATCTCGATAATCAGACGGGCGATCGACTAGTAAATGTCATGGGGTTCTTGACTGACCTAAAGGTATATAATTATGATTGCAGCATGAGCTAAATCCAGGATTTTGTTTCAGAATTTGAGACAAAGTTACCCAATCCCTTTGAGGCATCCCAGAAGAGATTCTTTGATATTGGTGTATAGAGACCAAAGGCACCCCACCCCAAAGGCATCCCACCCCAAAGGAGGCTGTCATATCAATGTCTAGATGACATGTGGGCATCCCCACCCAAGTGTGTTCTATCTCTAAGGACATTCCAATTTAATGGAGACAGTGTCCAGGGAAACCCACGCCTCAGGGAAGCCCATTATATCAGTGCCTAGAGACTTAAAGGGCATCCCTACTATAAGTGATGTCATTAAGCAGTGTCCATCTATTGTGAGGGCATCCCACTGAAAATGCCAAGATGCCATCATACATGTGTCGAGAGGCTATGGGCACATCCTACCCCAAAGCAATGTCTAGAGACTTCATGTTCACACACACTCATAAATGTGTAGGCACATCACTCCAAATGGATGCCTTAATATCAATCACCGCCACACCATAATGCAAGCAACTGCCTGGAAGCTATTAGGGCATACCACCCTAAGGGATGCCATTAATATCAGTGTCTAGATACTAAGAGAGCATCATAACCTCACCTACCTACCCCCCCCCCCCCCCCACCCCCACTCACACACACACACCAACACCACCACGATGCCTAATATATGTGCCTGAAAGCTAGAAGGGAATCCCACCCTAAGCGATGCCATTAATATCAGTGTCTAGATACTAAGAGAGCATCATAACCTCACCTACCTACCCCCCCCCCCCCACCCCCACTCACACACACACACCAACACCACCACGATGCCTAATATATGTGCCTGAAAGCTAGAAGGGAATCCCACCCTAAGCGATGCCATTAATATCAGTGTCTAGATACTAAGAGAGCATCATAACCTCACCTACCTACCCCCCCCCCCCCCCATACACACACACACACACATACCACCACCACCACTACGAACACCGCCACACCATAATGCAAGCAACTGCCTGGAAGCTATTAGGGCATACCACCCTAAGGGATGCCATTAATATCAGTGTCTAGATACTAAGAGAGCATCATAACCTCACCTACCTACCCCCCCCCCCCCCCACCCCCACTCACACACACACACCAACACCACCACGATGCCTAATATATGTGCCTGAAAGCTAGAAGGGAATCCCACCCTAAGCGATGCCATTAATATCAGTGTCTAGATACTAAGAGAGCATCATAACCTCACCTACCTACCCCCCCCCCCCCACCCCCACTCACACACACACACCAACACCACCACGATGCCTAATATATGTGCCTGAAAGCTAGAAGGGAATCCCACCCTAAGGGATGCCATTAATATCAGTGTCTAGATACTAAGAGAGCATCATAACCTCACCTACCTACCCCCCCCCCCCCCCCCACCCCCACTCACACACACACACCAACACCACCACGATGCCTAATATATGTGCCTGAAAGCTAGAAGGGAATCCCACCCTAAGGGATGCCATTAATATCAGTGTCTAGATACTAAGAGAGCATCATAACCTCACCTACCTACCCCCCCCCCCCCCACCCCCACTCACACACACACACCAACACCACCACGATGCCTAATATATGTGCCTGAAAGCTAGAAGGGAATCCCACCCTAAGGGATGCCATTAATATCAGTGTCTAGATACTAAGAGAGCATCATAACCTCACCTACCTACCCCCCCCCCCCCCCCCACCCCCACTCACACACACACACCAACACCACCACGATGCCTAATATATGTGCCTGAAAGCTAGAAGGGAATCCCACCCTAAGGGATGCCATTAATATCAGTGTCTAGATACTAAGAGAGCATCATAACCTCACCTACCTACCCCCCCCCCCCCCACCCCCACTCACACACACACACCAACACCACCACGATGCCTAATATATGTGCCTGAAAGCTAGAAGGGAATCCCACCCTAAGCGATGCCATTAATATCAGTGCCTTTAGAGACATCCACCCTTTAAAAAGGATGCCATAATGTCAGAGAATGTCTAGAGGCCATTAAGGCATCCCCTACAACTCAAGGAAAGCCATGATTATCAAAGTGTCTCTCAAGATTACCATCCCATCAATCTTAAGATGGAAGCTCCTGGCTTTTCCAGGAATTGGATGCTTGACCTATTTCAAATCCTTGACATGGGAAATAACGCTCTCAAAAAACAGTCTGGGTCTTTTCCCTTTCATTCTAATTCTCCTCATATTAAAAACAGATCGGCCCATCCATGAATAATATCTGCAACGTTCCATAGATTATAAATAACAGATAAGAATCAACCTAAGTCTCTAAAGTAGAAAGTTATTTTTACGTCATTATTTCATACTCTATTCTTATTGGGACATATGTTGTAAGGGAAATATGCATTAAATATACAGATATAACACAACTGTTTCTTTCAAATAAATTGTATTAAAAAAGACTTTAAATAGTTAAATAGTTAATCAATCAGCCATTCCTAACCAATGGTAATTGCAATTAATTTATTTCAATGTATTCTAAAGGAGGGCTCCATGAAACAGTTGTCAATTAAATTGCCCATACTGTCTTGTCTCTGTTTGAGAATTTTATAACATGAAACTTGACTTTAGATTTTAAAAGTAGGTATGAGATTGGGAAAAAAATGTGAATATATTGATTAATTGAAACAAGTATTTCACTTTCTATCTCTTAAACCACAGTTTCCGTATGTCTGTCTCTGTCTGTCGCCCCCCCTCTCTCTCTCTCTCTCTCTCTCTCTCTCTCTCTTGCTCTTTCTCCCTCTCTATCTCCCCTCTCCCTTTCTCTCTCCCCTCTCCCTTTCTCTCTTTGTTGCTCTCTCTCCCCTCTGTCCTATCTCTGTCTTCTGTTTTTTCTTCTCTTTCTCTCTCTCTCTCTCTCTCTCTCTCTCTCTCTCTCTCTCTCTCTTTGACTTTCTTCTTCTTCCCTCTATATGTTGCACATTATTATCCTTGAAAAAACATTTAATCTACCTAGAGTCTTTCCATTTCTATATTTTGAGAATTAATCTCTTTATAAATTCAAGTGTTATTAAACCTGTTTGTCAAATATTTCACAATTGTCACAGTTTGATACTTTTTATTGACTATTCATGATTCATTAATGTGAATTAAAAGTTCATTGTAAGCCAGGTCATGCTTGTACTTTTTTATTGACTATTCATGATTCATTAATGTGAATTAAAAGTTCATTGTAAGCCAGGTCATGCTTGTACAACACACTGTACATAGTAGTAAACAATGTAGGAATTGTATTTTTCACACGCTGTTTTATAGCTGAATACAGTTCAATAGCAAAATGAAATCATAAAGGCTTTGGGGGATGATCTTGGAGTTTATTTGTGCTGCTATCTGGCAAATGGTTCCTTTTGAATGAATCTGAGATTGTATGTTGAGGGTCAGAAGGGTGTTAAGTCTGAGTAGAAGTTTAGGAGTTAAAACCCTTAAACAGAAGGTTAAGTTCTGGGAAGAGGTGAAAAGTTATTTGTGAGTTTTTATTTTTATTATGCGAGTGTGGAAGAACAAGAGAGGATTTTTTTTTCCCTGAAAAGCATGGCTCTTCAAATGCCTTCATATTCTAAATATGACAAGTAACAGCTTTTATTTTTATGCCACATGTTTGTGAAGTCCCATATACATCTTTCTGTGTACAGTGCTTGTTACTTCACCGAGACTGGGCCAAACTTCTTATCATTTTTTAATGATTCCAGAACCTTGCAGTACACACCACTAGATAAATCAACCTTTTCTGATCGATTCCACAATGTTTCTTTCACAATGCAATCGCATGACCAGAACTCAACTTTATCTTTAAGCTCTCAAATGAGTCTCAACAGCTATCATTTTCTATGTCAATTAGGTATATATACAAAGATGCTTCTTTATGTTTTGTGAAAATGCCGAATATGTGGTGATTAAGAAATGTTACATATTGAAAGGGGTCGGAGATCTATCACTTATCTTAGCTTGTCACCTGTATGTATGTCTGTGTCTTTCATGATCTCTGCATTGCCCCCTTCTTCTCTAAATTCATCCCTCCCTTCCTCTATTTCCCCTCTCTCCTCCTACTCCTCCCCCACCCCTCTCTCATTCTCTCCCCACCCCCATCCTCCATCTCCCCCCTCCTCTCTTTCTCTCTATCTCTCTCCATCTCTTGAATTTTCTTTCTCTCTTTTTTTCCTTCCTTTGTTTTTTTCTTCCTCTGATTTTTTCTTCTCCTTTTCCCTTTTTTTCTCTGTACTTCCTTTTCTCCCTTGCAAATTTATTTAGATTTCCATATTTCTCCTTTTAAATTGCTATTTCTGCATAAAACTGATCGATTTAATTGTAATAAAACATGTATCTGATCAATTCATGTCAAAATTTCACACTTCTTTCTTTTTCATATTTCTACCTTGTGTATTCATCCAGATCTCCACATTTCTTCATTGCATTTTGGTATTGGCGCATTAAACTGATCATTTATGTGAAAAACATCTTTGATAATGATCAATTCATGTGAAAAGTTTCACACGGTACACCGTGTGCGGTGAGACCCAAGGGTTAATACAGTGATTCAGTTCGCTTTTCGCCTCCCAGGCACAGGTGACGCCTAATACTTAATAATAATAGAAGTTATAATAGCACTTCTCACATGCATAATACCGGCATACATTTGAGAGAATTACAGTTAAGCATGAGCTACACGTATACGCCCAGAAGCAAACAATACAAGATTGTTTAGTTTCACACGCGATTCTTTTTTTTTCTTCTGTCTGATCATAATCAGTAATATTTGATGCAATAAATCAAGCTGTGCAGATAACATCTGAACTGAATTTAAAACCATTGATTCAGCTAGGTATATCTACAGTGCCAGTTGAATAATTACTCAAAGATTCCTGATTTTTGTCTGTTTTCGCATAATTAAGAAACTACCAATTCTAGAATTAGCTGTCCCCTTTGAAACTAATATACAGAAAACTCATGAATATGAAGAAAGCGCTTTCCACCAAAGTCTCTAAGCGCTATAACAAACAAAATACGATGAAAAACAATTGCATATTAAACAAAACAAAAAATGTATGTTCCTTTAACTTGATATCTTATAATGGTTGGTGGGGGATCTAAATAATAATGATAAATTCTATTTGAAGGTGACAGTGTCAGGAAATTAATTACAAATTGTCTGGATTACCCCTGGTTGTAAGAAGAACTTAATTTGTTACTATATTTCAGTACTATATTTCAAGACTTTATTAAAAGTGATCACAGTACGTGGCTACCTAATCTGTATAACTACCCGCACATTGATTTGTAAAAGCCGTTTTTAACGATCTGTATCTTTTTACGTTCCCCGCCCGGTATGGGGCCATTAATAATCAGGTCAAGTCCTTGGCTCACCCCATTATTCTCTCTCATTTCTTTGAATGTCTTTGTCATAATGTCTCTGTTCCTTTATTGCTGGAGTATCAATAAAGCGATGTACAAATAGTATATCGAGGGTTCGGATTAGAATCTCTTTTCATGCTCGATGTGAGGGCGGGCTCGTTGAACAATAGAGGGCTCACCTGGATTTCTGATAAAGCCGTCTTTGTGCTGTATTACCGGTAGAAAAAAAAGGCTTTAATAAGTTGAAAACTCTGTCTGGCAGCTTGCACTGTGATTCCCCTCCGCCCCCCCCCCCCCCCTCGAAAAAAGAGTAAATATTGGAATTGAACGGAGCTGTGAGAAATGGGAATATTTTTCTATTTTTAGAAAAGTTTTTTTCCCTCTCTATCCTCTGTTACAATGCAGGGGCCCCGCCCGTGTAGACTAACTTTTTTTGAAAGGGGGCCTGGATTGATTTTTTAGAGTCTGTATATATGCGTGAGCTCTATGTTCAAAATGTTGAAATCTTGGGGTCCGTACTTATATTTTGGGTGCCTATGTGTCCTGGGTTACACCAGTAGGTCCATCGTTACACAAACAGTTTTTTTTTGCTAGTCAGATACCTACTGACTTGTGTGTATGCTTTCGGCTTCCTAATCTCTTCCACTTAATTCCTCCTTTCAAAGATGTAGAAGCAAATAACTCTACATTTTCATCTAGTGAGCACATTATAGCGTTGCTGAGTGTCAGAAGGGTGTACTCTGTGTATATGTTTTATTGCCATTCTGGCTCCGAACAGACAATTTCGCTGAAGATTACGAGGATGTATCTGTCACCACATTCGCGAATTCAATATGAAAAGGAAAAGAAACACCCTTCCAATATGAAACAGAAATACTTGTAATCAGACCAATGAACTATTCACCAACTTTTAGGCCCGAATTCACAAAGCAAGGTTTGAGCTCGGACCGGGTTTGAGCTCAAACCTCCTTTTGTTTTGCCAAACCTCCTTTTGTTATTTACAAACCAGGTTTGTAAATAACAAAAGAAGGTTTGGCGAAACAAAAGGAGGTTTGACCTCAAACCTTGGTCTGAGCTCAAACCTTGCTTTGTGAATTCGGGCCTTAGTGTTTTTGTTTGCATGAAAAATTGTGCATGTCGTTCTTCTGTTTTGTTTAGAAAGTTTAGGAAAGTTTAGGAAAAGTATCCAAACAAAAATTGGGAAGAGGTTTAAAGTTTATGCAAGCACTCTTTAGCTGTTGTTTAGAAAAGTGATAAATTTTAGTAATTGATATGTATTTCTGTTTTCCAGAAAACTGTATAGAATTCTTCTTCCCTCCGTTAGATTTGTTTTCTTTCTTTATCATAGCATTTCTCAGAATTTTTACAGAAGCTCACTCTCTCTCTCTCTTTACATTTGTGATTCCATTTATCCGAAGTATCCTGTTAATCCTTCATAGATAGATAGAAGAATCTTTTCGCATCTCCCCCAAGCCCAGCCACGTATGAATCCTTCAAGCCCCCTCTTGGCCTAATCTTGCTCTCTACTCTGAGCTGAGCCCTCGTGACAAGGAATCCTGCCGCAGTTTGAGTACAGATTACCCCCAAATCAGGCTCTCTCCTTCCTCCCATTACCAAAATCAAGAGACACGTCTCGCTACAATTTCCTGGAAATCTTGCGGAGATATCAGCTTCGAGTCATTCGCATTAAGGAAGATCATCCATTTACATGGAGCGGCATCGATTTCAATATCGTCGCTCTCGAAGTCCTCCATGTTTGATTTGCGAGATTTGCACGAGGGATGCAGAGCGAAAATGGAGATGAATCGAGCGTTGCATGTGCAGCCGTCGCGGGAAAGTTCCTGGAAATCCGAGGCATGGGATTGGGGATGCACAATTGCAGCTGATTTGGGGCAAATGATGGAGGAGCGCATTTATTTGGAGAGTATGATGAAAGTCAAAGATGCAAGTTTATTCCTAAGAGATGGATTCTTGGAAAATCTCGCAAAGTAATGGAACAAACTTCAACTCTTGCAGCTGCCCTGCTAGAGTGCTAGGATTGTAGGATATGGAGAAGAATAAACCAAGGAGCTCCTTGAAATAAAAAAGATGAGAAGAAAAAAAGGGTGGAAGGTTTTCATATGAAAAAATCAGATTGGTTGTTAAGGGTCAAAAAACTTTCAAGCTGATGACTTTGTGTCGCTGTAAAGTCTTTGAGCATTTATTGGTCACTAGGTAGAAATGGCAATGGTGTCTGTATATACCTTATCTGATGATACATTCTCTACAACTATCCGTGACTGCACATGTTTTTTATCACATTAATAAGAAATGTAAGAAAAATTTCTTTATAAAAAAACAACTAAACACTAGTTCCTTTATTCAAAGTGTTTTATTCTTCTGCTTTTTTTAAGTCAATAAGAAATGCCATTTTGGATTGTTATTCTAAGAAAGAAAGGTGTTATGCAGTAAACATTTTTAAAGCTTCTTCTCACTTCTTCCTCTTCAGTTTCGAAGTAGATGTTCTGTCTCTTCTCCTTTTCTTCATGGTGAACAACTGTGTTTGCCTATCTGGAATGCATTTATCCCCCCCCCCCTCCCTCTCTCTCTCTATCTCTCCGTCATCTCCATCTCTCTCTTTCTCATACCCCTCTTTCTTTCTCTCTTTCTCTCTATCTATCTGTCTTTCTTTCTCTCTCTCCCTATCTCTCTTTCTCCCTCACACACACTCTCTTTCTTTCTCTCTCTCTCTCTCTCTCTTTGTTTCCTTCCTGTTTAACCTGTAATTGTGTCATTTATTTACATTATTTATTTTCCAATTTGTCATTCTGCTATTCTGCTATTTATTACTTGCTTTACCAGGAAGATTACTACATGAAACCTTGAGACTAAAAGCATATTCAAATACACACCTCTTTCTGCTTCTCGTTATAAATTATTCAGATATCTTTCATAACGTCGTTGTATATATCTGAGCCAATCTTTCATTAAGTAATGGAAAAAAGGCTTCAGCTTATTTCAACTTGTGTACTTGAAGGAAATCTAGAACTCCTGCATCAGTCTGATAGTACGTCATCATCATCTTCAACTACTTTATAGAGATGGAGAAGATGACTTGATATGGAAGGCCTGGGAGTTTCCAGGAAATGGCTTATAGATTGTAGCTATTTCAATTTCCATTGCTTGTTGCTGTGCCAAAAGATTGCAAATAAGATGCAATTTCAGTTTGATGGATTCGTAGAAAGTACTTATTCAAGGCAATATCCCACTGATTGTTTTTTGTATGTTTTCTCTCTCTCTCCTTTTTTAAATGTTCTGGGAGAAAACGATTGTATTGTTTGTTCACGGTTTGCTTTACATTTCTGCAGAGCTGATATATTTTTTTGTTTTAACTCTCCAGTGCGATGACTTATTTAATAGACAGATATTATATGTTTAGCAAGTTTATGGGGGAAAATTTGATAAACTATTTCCTTTTTTTATAGATAAATATTACTTTTGATAGGATAGGGTAGGATGTAAAGCAATTTCATAAAGTTTAGTTATTGGACTTTTAACGACTGGATCCAAAAAAAATTGAAAATATATTGAAATCAAAGTAAATACCACTTTTTTTGTATTTTTTGCTTGCTTGCGTGTCAGAACTTGGGGGTGGGGTTCAAAACTGAATTCTGTTGCGCCGAGGTAAATATTGACATTTTGTCAACTATTCCATTGCAGGCGACAGGAGTGAAGAAATACTTTATTCTGTCTTTTGTATCATATTGTATGTATGTCATGCCCTTGGAGCATACAAGCTGAAAATAAATAGAAGAAGTTTTGAGGCAGAACAGTTTATTGCAAATCACAGTTCTCGGAATGGTCATAGCCTTCCACTCCCTCTATAGATTGTCGATGGTTCAGGAATGCTAAATTGATTGCCCAAAGTTGAGGCGAAATCAATTTTCCAGAACCGTCTCCAAAGTAATTCCCAAAAATTGATTGGGGGGAGTGCAAAGAGAAACAAAAGCAAAATCTAGGATAGCCATATGGTTGCTATATATATTCAAAATCTAGGATAGCCATATGGTTGCTATATATATTATAAGTGATATGTACTCTCTGGAGACTCAAGGTCCAGATTTGATGAGTTCGAGGAAAACAGATTCCACTTTGAGTGGTGTGAAATCAATTTCTTCAGTATTCTATCTGTGGCTGATTTGTAAAATTGCCTGCCATATTAATTTTTGAGATACTTGAAGGCCTATAAATGCATGTATTGATTTGATATGTTGTGTCTATTTCACGTCATTGCAGGTCTTTCACTAAATGACACTGCCTTGTGATTTTTCAAATGTTTTCTTTCGTGTAGAATCATGACCCAATTTGTTTTCTTTATCTATTCTTTTCTTCACCCCCCCTCTCTCTCTCTCTCTCTCTCTCTCTCTCCCCTATTCCACCTCTGTATGTAACTCTTCTTTACTTCTTCCACTCTTTATTTTTCTTTTTAGGAGAACAAAACAGATATGATATGAATAAATCAGATCTGATAAGGGAGGATAGGGGGGCTTGACATATCTTTAAGAAAATGAGCTTAAAGATTTTTTTTTAATTTTAATTGCCGCAAACTACATGAATAGTATGTTCGTTCATGTTTTCATGGATATGTACAGATATCAAGCCAACATAAATGACACATGAAATATTGTATTGCACTATTACTGATTATATAGGCATTAACCTTGCCATAAACTTAATAAAGTATACATGTTTATCTCAATAGCTATGCAGTTGAAATCTAGCTTTATGTTATCAATTTTATAGAAAATTTGTGTGTTAAAAATATTATGTTTTATTGCATGTGCAGCATAGAAAAGATATGCTGCAGGAAAAAACGTTAATTTATGTTTTCTTTTTAATCATCTTTTTATATTTGCATTCTTGTGAAATGTGTTGCTTGTCTTAGTTTCGGAAACCTTTTCATTTGGAGTGCTTGCCATGTGTTCTTATTCCGCAGACACACATTTTTAGGCCAGGTGTATGAAACATATAGACAGCTTGGTAAAAAGTAAGTAGATGACTTTGTGCTACATATAGTTATCAAACTCACCACCACCTCAGTCTTCTTGTTAACCCATCGTACCTCACCATTCATGTCATCATCGTAACCATCCTACTACCACCTCATCCGCACCCTCAAACCAGGCCTGTTTTCATCAGCTCGAGTTTGCCAAATAACCCGCTATTTTAACTATCCCGATCGCAAATATTAAAGCCAGTTAATTTGCGTCTTCATCAGCCCACAGTTGCAATTAGCGGGATATTTGGTCAGGAAAATATCCAGAGGAATATTGGTCTTGTTTCCAATATATCCCTCTATTTGGGAAATAGCGGGCTAATTTGCGCCCGTCCGAGCTAGTTTGTGATGAGCTTATTGGTCTGGTGATGACGCAATCTCGAGCTTCGGGATAGTATCCCGAGTTTGAAAATAGCGGGTTATTTGGCAAACTCGAGCTGATGATGACAGGTCTACTGACTCCAGACTGAATCCAAACTGATCAATTCTTGGCTGATACTAATAGGCAGGTTTACTAACGTATTCAAACTTATGGATGTTTCTTTACCCAGGGACCCATAGTGACGAGTTATTCCTTTAACCTGCTATCAATGAATAAACTACAATACTTGGAATCCAGTCTGCATGCAGTACCTTTCTCTATGCCGGGCAAGCCTCGGCAAGCTTTCAGGTTGTCAAGAACAAACTTTGTTTAACAAGTATGCTTAAAGGGGAAGTCCACCCTGAAATTAAGTTAGTTTTAATAGGAGTAGAAAAATGAGAGAAACAAGTCAGTGAAAGTTTGAGCAAATTCTGATTAAAAATAAGGAAGTTAGGATTTTTTAAGTTGTGATCAATCAAACACAAATTGGCAACTCTATGACATAAAATGCGAGCTCAACTTCCATTTGCTTAGTACTAAAAAAATCTAAAATTTTCATTTTCCCTCAAGAAAAATTTCAACCATACATGCACCCTAAATATAATAATTGCAAATATGTTTCTATACTCCCCCTGCAAGGAACAAATATATAATCCGTCTTCAATAACGAAGAAAACATGATTTTATGGAATATTATGCACAAAGCAAATGAAGGAGAGCTCGTATAATAAGTCACAGAGTTGCCAATTTGTATTTGATTGATCACAACTTCAATAATTCATAACTTTCTTATTTTCATTCAGAATTTGCTCAAACTTTCACTCACCTGATTTTCTTATTATTCTGCCTCTATCGAAACAAACTTATTTTGGGGGTGGACTTTCCCTTTAAAATTTGAATATGTTAGTTAACCGGTCCATTTGGGATAATGTAAAGTCATGATCGGTCGGATTTTGATCGTGTGATCGACTCCGGTATCATCACTGAAAAACTGTCCAAACACTACCTCTTCTTCCATACATTCTGTAAACCTGGAAACTTTCACATTCGATTTGCAATTTGTAATAGGGAGAGGGATTAAGTTTCCTGGAAAGAAACTAATTTCGCTAATTGCACAAATTCAGGGTTGAGTCGGTTGTGATTAAGTTATTTTGGGGCATGAAATTGTAATGACTCTAGAACACTTGCATGCTTAATTATAGAAACAATTTGTGTGTGCAAAATTGTCTGGTTTCACAGAAATCCTATATTGGATATTAATGGGTTTTTTTATTTTCTGGGAGAGTAGGTTTTGTTTTCTAATGGAAATCATTGAATCATTGACTCAAGGGTATTTAGACAATAAAGGCGAATGACTGTGGTTATCAAAAATTAAAAGAATGAGAAAGAAAATTGAAAAACACCTCAATAAGTGCAGTTCAAATAGTGATTAGGATCTCTTGATTAGTGTTCACTCAAGCAAACATAATGAAATTCTGATCCCAATTTCAAAACAATTTTTTAACATCACTAATTGCTCATACCAGGGACCTGTCCCACTCCGATATTTTGGAAGAGAAATATATTCAGACTATTATAGTCTACATTTTCTAGACTCTGTATTCACTTTATGTTCTGATAGAAGGGAGGAAAAACTCATTTGGTCTGGAAGCAAGGCATCTTGGATGCATATTTCTTTGTTCAGCATTGCTCCTATGTCATTAGTGACCTAAATGTAATGTCTCTCCCGATGTCATATATTATGATAACTGTGATGTGAAGTCAGTGATAGGACTTCAAAGTCAAATTAGAGACGCAATCATATTCATAATTAATTACGAGTTTAGAAATCATTTTGTGATCTCAAATATCAACTCACAAAGCAAATTGCCAAATAAAATCATATCCCCCTGCACATTGGGGATCATGAATGCTAACTACCTGCATACTATGACATTAATAATGTTGAAAGTGGTTTTCAATTATATTAGAAGATAAATCCATTCATCTTTGAGAATCTAGGGAAAACCCCACTACTTCGTCGCTGT
Organism: Strongylocentrotus droebachiensis; assembly: GCA_035222895.1. NCBI lineage: Eukaryota > Metazoa > Echinodermata > Echinoidea > Camarodonta > Strongylocentrotidae > Strongylocentrotus > Strongylocentrotus droebachiensis. The sequence goes on from JAVYIG010002342.1 coordinate 105,312, forward strand.
TTTCACGAAGTGACGGTAGTGAAAAAAAATTGCATTCACTTTGCGTGACGATTTTCCTCACTACCGTCACTTCGTGAAAACAAGGACGACTTGTTGATGTAAACCCCATCAAAAACAGTTTGGAACTCAAGTTTGATATCTCGTCATGCCTGCATGCCCCTTATTGTGATGTACTGCTCATTCCATGGATGCAAAATCATACCAAATATGGTGTTGTGTAATAGAAGAATAAACACACTTTCTGATGATTTTAAACAAAGCCATGACAAGAGAGACAATTGATCAAACTATAGTTTCCAAACATTTTTGATGGGTTTATATTCATCAGGTATAGAATATGTGAGTCAAGAATTCAAGACCAATCATTGAAATGATAAAAGCAGGCATAAGAAAGGAGGCTCTGATTAATAACTGGTTTGCATGCATTGCATGAGCATGGTATACTGTGAAATGTATGTATCTAAAGTTGATACAAAGATTGAATTAGAATAGTCTTCTTTTTTATGGAAGAATTTTATATCAAAATGAGCTGTGTGTGGTTGTAGTCAGGTACATAATTTTCCACTTGTTGCCTCAATCAAGTCTGCATCTAGTTAGAGAGGAAGTCCAGTGTTGCCAATTTGTGTTTCACTGATGACGACTTCAAAAATTCATAACTTTCCTATTTTTAATCAGATTTTTCCTAAACTTTTACTGACCGGTTCCTCTCATTTTCTGCTTTTTATCAAAACCAACTTATTGTCAGGGTGGACTATTGTTTGGGTTTGGACTATCTTGGGGCGTGTTTATGCTTCACTTTTTCTGGCAGAATCAGGCATCTGTTACGCGTTTAGTTTAAAACACGGTTGCGTCCATGCTCACGTTTGTAGAATCACCGAAAAACGGCGATCACGATCACCGATCGTAAATTCACAAAAAGATGCGTTTACAATTTGTAAACGCGTTTAAATGGGGTCAACGCACTGACCTCTAGTGGGTCTACGTAGCATGCACAGTGAAGGTTTGCGAATCCAGCTGGAAGACCAATTAAGGCCACCCAAGGAGAATTGCCTGGAGGAGCCAGAGAAGTGAGCATAAACACCGTGGAACTGCGATTACGATGAGCGTTTTCGATGAGCGTTACAAATCGCTCATTCTGCCTTCAAAACTTAAGCTTAAACGCACCCTTGGTTGGTTGGTATGCATACATGTGAATGGGGTACATGGCCTGGGTAATGATGCAACTCATACATCATCAATCTTCATTCCTTATGATATTGGACCTGTTTCACAAAGCCTTTTTTCAGTGACAAATGACAAAAATTAGTGACAAATCTGCTGATAACCAATCAGAAGCAAGGATTTAACTAGCTTATAACAAAAACTGTCATTTGTCACTGATGACAAATTTTGTGGAATGGATTCATCAAGGGTTTGGATGTTGAATGAAATTTAAAGCCTGCTTTTCTCTTCTAAAAAAAAAGTAATTTGTTGGGTAAGAATGATTTTCATATTAGTTAAAGTTCTTACATTGCCATACTTTTTCATCAAAGAATTTTTGTCAGCATTATAAGTCTTTTTAAATTTCATATTTTGAACTTATAAAATAATGTTTTCTCTAAAAGATTTCTTCACGTTTTCTTCATTATGGTGCATATAACAGCTTTATCTACCACACTATGGATTATTAAGGGATATATCTATTTGCTTATGTTTAGAAAACATGTATTGGACTTGCTTTGTTCAAATTGTTCCATTTATTGAATTTTATAGGATTAGAGGTGCAGGTATTTGTAAAGGACTGCATGTTACATTTTAACAAAAATAACATCCTCTCAAAGAAAAGAAGAAATCATCATTTGTTATGCTCTTTGCATGCTTTTGGTAATGCCTTGGTATTACTACTACCAATCATTTTCAGTCGATATGTATCGTCATTGCAGGTGATTATTGGTGCCCCTATGTGGATATTCCCTTAGTCTCCCCCCCCCCCACCTTATCTGACACCCTTTCAATTCTGTATATGTATCGTCATTGCAGGTGATTATTGGTGCCCCTATGTGGATATTCCCTTAGTCGCCCCCCCCCCCCCCCCACCACCACCTTATCTGACACCCTTTCAATTCTGTATATGTTTCCTTGCCTGTTTCATATCAAAAGCTGCTTGATAAATGGTGCCCCATTAATAGCTGTTGCTTTGATGGTTCTACTGTGATATAGGTTCACACCTGAAGCAATCAGATGGCAATAAAAACCATTGTAAATCATGGAGAAAGGTACTTATAAATGTCCTCGCATAGCGTTGTAATTTTCCGCCAACTGATGTTTATCTGAATGTTATTCAATTCTAATCATTAAACTCTGATATCCCTCCCATTCACTGCTAACCTCTTTTTTCTGGTCTGATTATCATCTTTTATGAATATGTTCTGTCCTTGAGATATGTTTATCTCTTTTTTTCTCCTTCCAAACTCGAGGTAAAATTGATTATCCAGAGAATTATGTTGATGAATGTTGTAAATAATTTGTGATTATTTGCTGAGTGTTGGGTTTCTTTGTACTCCTTCCTCTCCCTTTATTAAAGCATGGTTTTGAATGTCTACCAGATGAATATCTTGGTAAATTGTGTGTTTGCCAGAATAAATAGACAAATCTTCAGTTAGATTCAGGATGTTAACCCTTAAATCATATAAGTGAACGGCCTTCCAGCTCGCATCAGGTTGAGCGTGAAACTAGAAACGAAAGAAGTGCACCATGATACCAGAGAGACATGTATTCTCTGGTGATACCTCTAATAATACTACCATACTCATCTTGAGTGCCTGAATCTCGTAGACTACGTTCCTCGCTCTCAAAGACAGGGTTAGCCTTGCTTAGCCAGTGGCGGGCCTGCGAATTCCTGGAAGTATTTACTGACCCAAATGTAATGGGAAATGGAAAAATTCCATCATGCCCTAGCGATATATATTCTTCTCCTCTTGTGTTTATATGTATTATTATTCAAACTTTAGTAAGATGATTTCAACATTCTCAAATGCTAATAAAATGGCATAACATATTTATTTACTTTACAGTCTGATAATAATAATAATAAAAGGGAAAAGGAAGGAAAAAAACTTGTCATACAAAGTAAATGAACATACCACTGCATAACACCAAAAGGGCAATAACTACACACATTCACCTAAATGCAAAAAAGTTGCCCATCAAATTCTGACAGAACTCTATAGGCCAAATTATAAAAAAAAACATGTTTAGCGTCCTGTTTTTTGGAAAAATAGGAAGGAGGAGGCCCTTTTTTTCTCTTTTTTTTCCCTTTCTTTCAAAATTGCCGCTCAAAATGGCCGCTCGGTACATTTTCCCTGTCAGTCGGGCTATTTTTCAAGATGGCCGCCGAAAAGGAAGCGGGCGGGGACGCTAAACATGTTTATTTTTTTACATGGCCTAAAGTGAGGAGGGATAAGATGGAGAATAACTCAGAAATGAACTCATTCCAGTTGCCAATTTTATGATCACTATATCGTCCTTGTTTTCACGAAGTGACGGTAGTGAGGAAAATCGTAACGCAAAGTGAATGCAATTTTTTTTCACTACCGTCACTTCGTGAAAACAGCGACGATATCATGGTGAGGAGATAACTTTGAGGTTTTAAAAACCTTTGGTTTAAAACTACAACAGTCCTGTGTAAACACAGTTTAAGAATGTGAAAGAAGAGAATGGGTGATAACAAATTTGAAGGAGCAAGAGTTCCTTCACATTGAACCCGAGATGGTTGATTTTAGGTGGAATCCTAGAGTTCAAAGTAACGACCCACATAAGATAGTATTTCATCATAGAAATGAAGATTGATGTTTTAATGGCCGATGGGAGTATTCCCATATGATGGGGTTTTGAAAGCTGCAAAATATAGGCTTAGTGATTAGTTGTTTTAATGTTGTCTACAAGATAAATGAATCTTCTTCCTACAGAAAAGTAAGTTTTTTTTTAAAGCTGATCATCCACTCCTGTACACTCATACACTCCTCATCCACGAGAAAAATGTTGTATTTTGAAAAGCGTGTCATTTGTCACGTTAGAGGAAAAGATGTTTGATGTCATTATGAACTGAAATTGCATGCACTACATATTATCGGTGCTTGCGTAGATGTTTCTTTTAACCGTACATGTACATACGCAGTCAGCTTTGCACAGGCATCAATCAATGACTTGTTCTAATTTTGGTTCGTTCTAACAACTGACATCTTTTGACTAACATACAAGATGTAACAAAGTTTTCAGAACATGTCACCCTAAGCAATCCTTTGCACATTTTCTAGCTGTCTGCTGCCTCACTTTTCACCCTTTTCATCACTCCCTTACTGATGGATTTTCATGACTTCATGATCAATCATTACTTCCATAGAATGTACACAATTGAAAACACAATTTCAATTCTCGCATTTGGCAGCTATTCGTTTTATTATGCTATTTGTGTCTAATGATGCCAATAGTTGGAAATGTTGTTGACATTGGATGTTAGATGTTACCACTAGAGTATGTACCGGTATGCTTTTCTTGCCAACAATTTTCTAAAATGTCTTTTTTATTATGCATTATACTAGTCAGATGAACTGAAGGCACATTTAGTTTAGTTTTTAATAGTATGAATAAAATCACAGATTATAGGGCTCGATGTTCTCTTTATTAGAAAAAAAAAATAGAAGGATTGGGTTTAGTCTGGACATTCCAGACCCATTCTAACACACTTTCTTTGAGGGTGGATTAGGAATAAACTCTCTTTCGCCAGTCAACTTTAAACCTTCATATTTTCCCCCATTTTCCTCCGTTTTTACAAGGTGTTTGTTTTGCTATTGTATTCTTAAATATTTGTGTCTGATATTCCTAAGTAGGCAAATTATTTGATTAGCAAGGTAAGGTCATAATTTCAAATATGAATATGAACAATAAAAGAGACTGCAAGAAAATAGCATGAAGGTCATAAATGTTTAATCATTCAAACTTTTTTAATTTACTATTCAATTGAAAGTAAGAGAACATGGAAATTCAGAATTCAGAAGAAAAAAACACATACAAAACAGAATTAACCTCCAAATTAATGTCTTGCATTATCCTGCTATAGAAAAAGGTTTACAATGGAAGGACATTTCTTATTCTATCATTTCAATCTCATCAAAAATCTTGCGTTGAATTGCTTTCATGCTGACTGGTTTTCCTTTCTAAGAGGGAATCAATTTGATCGAGTCTGGATGTTATTGCATTTTCACTCTATAGATTATTTTTTTAGTTCATAAATGTAAGATAAAACCCTGGTCTGGTTTTAAGAAAATCTTAGTTGCTTATATATAGAACCCATTAATTATAGTTTATTACCTTTTTTCTATACTTGTAGGACCTTCTTGCATAATTTGTTTTCTTTTTTTTCTTTCTAATTTCATTCCCTGTAGACACAATAATTCATATCAAAACAGTAATTGATTTTCCAGGAAAAAAAAATCAATTTACTTTTGAAGAAATGGTACTCCTAGTTAATCTTAAGGGCTATGTTTTTGTATGATATATTCTTTTTTCATAACCATCTGTTTTCTTTCTTTCTTTCTTTTTAATTTCACTTGCTGCAGACACAGTATTTAATGACAAAAAAGAGATTAGATTTACCAGAATAACAAAGTCATATTCTAAGAAATTGAACCCCCTTTTCTTTCTTGTGTTTTTTGAAGACTTTGTTTTTATAATTTGTTGGAAATCTTAAGGGCTTTGTTTTAGTTTGATATATTCTTTTTTCATAACCATCTGTTTTCTTTTTTTCTCTTTAATTTCACTCGCTGCAGACACAGTATTTAATGACAAAAAAGTGATTAGATTTACCAGAATAACAAATTCATATTCTAAGAAATAGAAACCCTTTTTCTCTCTTGTGTTTCTTGAAGATTTTTTTTTGTTGTTGGATGTTCTTTCATAAGTATGTTTTCTATAATGATTTTTTTTCTCCTGTCGACACAATATTTCTCTCACATGGTGCAACCGTAAGCCTACTGTATATCTACATCACCATGCAAGCCGATACTTATAAGCAGCATCTAACAATATTTCATTTCAAAGAACTAATTGATTTCCAGAAAAAGGAAGTAATCCGCTTAGAAATGTAACCTCTTTTGTATTTATTGGGCTGTGTTTTTTGTAGGATATTCTTTCATAACCATTTTCTCAAAATTCCCTGTAGATGTAATAATTCATATCAGATATTTGTTTGCCTTTTAAAGAAATGGTGTCCAATTCTAAGAATGTGTTTCCCTCTTCTTCTTCAAATTGTGTTTGACCTTTCTAAAGGTTTGAATAACCAAGCTTCATGGTCCCTATTGTGGTTGATTAAAATCTCAATAAAGAGGGAGAAGGGCCGGATTCCAGTGATGTTATCTTGGTATCATCCAGTTACCATGACAACTGTAAAAGTATTGGCATAAATTTCAATAAATTTAGATATAGATCAAAATCAATGACATAAACATAAGGGAAGCTTGGGAATATAGATTTACACAAACGGATCAAATTCTGGTGGAATCAGATATCATCTTTATCCAAACATGGAATTATTTGTTTCGTTCCCTTCTCAGAATGAATGACTTACCGTACACAATTCTTAAAGACGGGGCATTCTGCTTTAAGGTGACTGGGTAACATTGCCTCAGATTCTGAAACAAAATCCTGGATTCAGCTCATGCTGCGATAATAATTATAAACCTTGAGGTCAGTCAGGAATCCCATGACTTTTACAAACCGATCGCTTGTCTGAGTATCAAGATATTTATGATTGGAAATCAAAATCAAAATTAAATTTTGCGTTTTCCTAACGGTTTTTATAACACTACAGTCTATTGGGGGAAATGAGTATGGTAAAACCTGTCACTCAAAGAATTTTACTTTTTTGAGGCACTTCATTTTGAAGCACATCTTTTTTAGGGCTTCATTATTACACCATATCACTGATAGCACGTAGGGCAATGCATCTCAGATTTAACATTGTTAAACGATGCCTTTAACGTAATCATGAATTTGTATATATGTTAGAGAATGCTGTAGACACCATCTGTAGCCTGATACATGCATTAGTAGCTATGCAAGTTTTCCCTCGTAACCCTGATGTGAAACATGATTGCAAGGCCTTCTCAGAAATCAACTCAATAGCATTTCAATACCATATTGTAATGCAAATCAAGTCTTTGCAAATGTGGTGTGGGTTGGGTGGGTGCATGCACAGTGCATTCACATCACATCAACATTGACAACTCAAAGAGAATATTATTATAATGAATTCATGAATTCAATTTATTAAGATGACTGAAAAGGAAAGTTTGATACTTCTGAAAGAGACATGCTGCCATCTTGTGTTCAATTCTTCTCCATCACCCTGCATTTTGCTCTGATTTTGAGGGTAAGATAGAAGACTATCATAAAAATGGATAATTCTCAAATAGAAATATATCTTTTGTTCGGAGCCAGAAGAGCATTAAAGCTGAAATTGAGTTCTGGTCATGCGATTGCATTGTGAAAGAAACGGTGTGGAACCGACCAGAAAAGGTTGATCATCTAGCATATAAGAATTTGTGTGTATTGCAAGGTTCTGGAATCATCAAAATGATAAGAAATTTGGCCAAGTCTTGGTAAAGTTACAAACACTTGCACAGAAAGATGTATATGGGACTACACGAACACGTGGCGTAAAAAGCCGGCCCCCCGATTTTTACGATGTTACATGCATATTTAGAATATGAAGGCATTTGAAGAGCCATGCTTTTCAGGGAACATGTCTTAACTGATGTTCTTCCACACTTGCATAATAAGAATGAGTAATGCTCACAAATTATTTTTCACCTCTTCCCAGAACTCAACCTTCTCTTTAAGACAGGGTTATAATGCCCTTCTGGCTCTAAACAGACAATATAAGCACATGGCAACCTGAATAATAATTGTGATGATTTGGTTAGGTTATAATTTTGACTCTGTAATATTGCCTCAGATTCTGAAACAAAATCCTGGATTTAGCTCATGCTGCAATCAAAGTTATAAACCTATAGGTCATGCAGTCAGGAATCCCATGACTTAATTTTACAAGCTGATCGCCTGTTTGATTATCAAGATATTTTATGATTGGAAATCGAAATTTCAAAAATTGTTTTCCTAACGGTTTTTATAGCACTACAGTCTATTGGGGAAAATGAGTATGGTAAAACCGGTCACTCAAAGACTTTTACTTTTTTGAGGCACTTCATGATCAATTTGAGGCGCAATTTTGTTAGGGCTTCGATATTACACCATATACCACAAACACTGATAACACGTAGGGCCATACATCTCAGATTTAACATTTGAAACGATGCCTTTAATAACTTCCACCATGGTCATTCAATATCCACTAGATGAGACAAGGGCCTGAACATTGAAAACATTTTTTAAAGAAAAAATAATGTTTATCTATTGATTATGTTTTCATGAGCAATCACAATCATTCATGAAAAGAGCTTTCATATTGATAATCACTTACAATCTGACCTTGAGAAATTACTGGTTGTTATTGAAATATATGTTACATTTCGATGAACAAGTCAGAAAGTACTGGTTGTTTTTACGCTATGTAAATGATATGTTTTAGGTTTGATGAACAGCTGCTGTTTATTAAATGAGTTCATTACAAACAAAATTATATCTATTCTTTCATGTAGCACTTTTTCTTGGGTGAATATTTTCTATAAATAGCATTCATTATATATTATCTGACTCTCATTATGAGTGGTGAAGATGAAGGCCATGTAAAACAAATATTCATGTTTAGCGTCCCCGCCCGCTTCCTTTTTGGGGGCAGCCTCCTATTTTTTTTTTTTTTTTTAAAATCTTTTAAAGAGAGAAAAACATGAACAAACACACTGCCAAAATAATCTATTTCTGATTTAAAAATATTAAAAAATGCTGGCGACCATATTGAAAAATAGCCCGACTGTCGGAGAAGATGTACCGAGCGGCCATTTTGAAAGAAGAAAAAAAGGGGGCCTCCTCCTTCCTATTTTTCAAAAAGGTAGGACGCTAAACATGTTTCTTTTTTTATTTGGCCTAATGTTTAAGAAAAAAATCCAGGGAAAAATTGTGCTATATTGAAATTACCATTTTTGTCTCATATGATAGGAGAAACACAAAAGCAAGGTCTTCAGGCAAAAATCATTTTCAATAACCTTGACCATCACCTTTTGAAATGTGGGAACATTATAATGATGGTTTTTTTTACATAATCTGATCATGAGTTCTATGAGATATGCAATATAGGGTATTGAAATATAACGCTGAATTGATTAGTGGCAATCGTGTTGAGACCAGATGCATTTAGTTCTTCTTTTTTTTTTCATTTTTACTTTGTTCAAATAGGCCTGCACTTTTCCAAAGTTTCCTTGTGAAGATAAAGTTGAGTTCTGGTCATGCTATAGCATTGTGAAAGAAACAATGTGGAATCGATCAGAAAAGTTTGGTCATCTAGGATATAAGTATTGGTGTGAACTGCAAGCTTCTGGAATCATCAAAATTATAAGACATTGGCCCATGCAGTCTTGGTGAAGTTACAAGCACTGATACACAGACATATGTATATGGGACTACAAGAACATGTGGCAAAAAAATCCGTCCCGATGTATGTTGTTACAAGCCATATTTAGAATATAAAGGCATTTGAAGAGCCATCCTTTTCAGGGAACATTTTTATCTGACGTTCTTCCACACTTGCATAATATTACAATGATAGCGCTCACAAATTATTTTTCACCTCTTCCCAGAACTCAACCTTCTCTTTAAACAGGTACTTTTGCTTTAACACCTGAAGACAAAGACCTGTAAATACTTCTTTATTTTGTTTTCATTTTTACTTTGTTGAAATTGTTCCTCAAGTATTGGCCTACATTTTTTCCTCCAAAGTTTCCTTTTAAACAGGAACTTCTGCTTGAACACCTGAAGACAGAGACCTGTAAATATTTGGTTTCACTTTCAGTCCTTGCATCATTTTCTGAGCCCCTTGTCTTTGTTTTCTCTTGTACAAGGAGGAAATCAAAGATTAAACAAAGTGATATTGTTTGTTCCTCCAATATCCTCTCATATAACTACAGGAATGTTTTACAACGTTAGTTTGTTTGGGCTTGTTTTACATCAGTAGCTTGTTTGGACTAAAAGATAACGACGATGATGAAGGTAATAATGATAATGATGAAAATGACAATAATGCCAATAATATTAGTATTAATAATAATGATATTGATAATAACAATAATAGTTCTAATGATAATGATAATGACAATAATGTTAATAGAAATCAAGGAACAATGTCATTAGTCGTTTTTTTATGAGGCATGAAAATTTTGAATTTTTGCAGACAATGCGATTGTGCCTTCCATGTGTCGTTCCCCCCCCCCCCCCCAATGGTGGGACGTGTTTCCAGCTTACATGTAATACAAAGTTTTGGTATTGGGTCATGAATTTGGTTCAAATGAAGATATTGGAAGCATAAGCGATCCTACAATATTCAGTGGTCGTTGGCGCGGTTGAAATCGAGTGTAAAGTGATGAAATTGTAATAATAAACTGTTTATGTTGTATAGCTCCCTCTCAAGGTCAATATATTAATTTAGCTATACAACAATGTTTCTTGACTAAAATCGACCGATTGGCTATTCCCGTTCGGAGATTTTTATGGTCGCAGCTACCATTGTATGGCCGTAGGCGCTATTTGAAATTTATCAAAATTTACCGGGAGCACCAGTAAATTTTTATATTCAATTTATCTCGAAAGCATAAGTGTTTTAGGGGCTAAATTTTCTAGTGCTTATAATGCATCCACAGGGGCATCCAAATGTACCAAAATTGTACAGAATCACTATATCCAGCCAATTTTCAAAATTTCCCCAAACTTTGTATTACCTTTAAGATTAAAGGTACTATGTCCCATTTGCAGGCCAAAAAAATGAAAAAGTTAAATTCCAACTGCATTTGAAAGATAATACTAATTTTGAACTTCTCTAAAAAAAGGTGGGACTTGAAAATGTCTTCAAGTGGAAAAATAACGACTATTAGATGTCAAATCGACTTTAGGGCTATAGAGCCCATAATTGTACCGAATGGTCATACGTTTTATGCTGCGCAAAGATTCCATCAGTTTAATCTTGGCCATCACAAGAAGTGGGTTATTAATGTAGACAAATGCTCATGTACTCTTTACAACTCTTTTCATGTATGTTATTACCAAAGAAGAAAAAAAGCCAGTCAGTCACTCAATAGTGTCTGACAGTGAAGTCTAGCAAGTAAACGGGTTTCCTTGCATAATTTGAATATGAGGACACTGCTAACGTTTAAATTTCACAGATAGGACATACATGACATATTCATAATTCCTGCAAAGTTCTACAGCATTTGAGGTTGGCTGCAAAAGGGACATATAGTACCTTTAAGATTAATATCTTCAAGGATCATCTGTGCTGAGCCAGATAGACATTGACTCATATCTAACTACATAGCATCAACACCCTTCTGGCTCTCGGCAGACTACTATATGCTCAATAAGGGTCCCATATGTTACTTTGGGGGGAAAGGGGGAAAACCCCTGAAACTAACGAGCTCATATCTTCCCAGAGAGCATTTTTCCATCTCTTCTTTGATTAACTCAACTTGACTGAAGTTCAACCGATGCCACATGTTTGCGGTTATTAGCTGCATCAGTGAAGACTTAATTCCCCAGATAGAAGTTACAGGAGATAAAAATCATGGGGTGAGGGGGGGCGGGGATTCTGAAAATGTAGGTTGGGGGCAACTGTCGTGTTCGTCTGGCAGTGGGATTTGCACCTGCACATGGATGTGTTATCACATCACAGGTGCCATCTATGTAAGATACCTTTATTCGTCGTATAATGTCATTGCATGTGTTCACAATGACTTCATTCAATTTGACACCGTTTAGCATTTCATAGAAAAAGATAAATGAGTTGGACTTCAAATTTTCCCATGAGACTTTCAGTTATTATGAAATGGGGAAAGGGGTAAAAAAAAAAAGAGATGTATTCTACTCAGTATAGATGGGGGAGCTTTTTGTTGAAATATTATAACCCCCTCCCCCCAAAAAAACAAAAACAAACAAACAAACATCAGAAACTTGTATGTCCATATATTTGCAATGAATAAAAGCAAACTCATTATGAGTATTTTGTAGGGTATGTTGTTTTACTATAGTAGCCATTCAGTTAGATTGAAAAATATCACTGAGTTTTGTTATGTTAAGTGGGGTGAATTGTGAATGTAAAAAATGATTATCTTTTCTTTTCTTCAAACATTGGATATCAACTCGTTTGTGAAAGCTAAATGGATAAATGTTGTGTTTGTGAGGAGGTTACGTGCCAAATCACTTTATAGGCTATACTAGCATTCATGTATAAATGATCCGTAACCCATATTATATACTTCTTTGTCACATGCTTATTAGCCTTACCCCTTTCATGAATAGAAATAATAATGAGTCTGCGATTGTGTTAGCAAATGCTCATAGCAGCATGAACAGAAGAATAAGCTGAACTAGATCATGAGACAGGTCGGCTCATAGATCATCAGGGGATAATATATTATTCAATGTTTGGTCTGATGTCTTTTCACGCTGTCCTTTGTAAACGATGGAAAAAACAACATTGGTTTTATCCATCAGTCCCACGCCATAAATTATGTGTTAGCAGCTAGACCTGGTTGAATGCGTTGTGCTTCTAATGGGGTGCTTGTGGGGTAAAGAGGTTAACTTTTGTGAGTTAATGTAGTATTGAATTTACTGTAACTCCAATGCCTGGCCAAGATTGGGAGGGCCGGAGCTCATGCCTTTTGCCCGAACATCAACTCTTCATATTCTGGCTTTTCTAACTTTTGATACATTTTTTTGTGTTGAAAATTTTCTACTTCGATGTGAGAGTATTCCGCCACCTAGCTAACAGTTCAAACTTGAGGATAATCAGGCAACTCCCAAAATGCCAAAATAGTATAACATTGGTCACAAATAGGATCTTCAAAAATCACCAGACTGTACGGCCCCCAGCCTACCCCCCCCCCCCCCCCCCACCTTTCAGGCCCACAAGATGACTCGAAAGGGCTAGGATAAGGGAGAGGGGGAGGAGTTGGACCCTAGGAATCGCTTATTTTTTAATAACAGTATAAACGCCTACAACAGAAATGGTTTTCAATTCATTCTGAATACAAATGATCAATCATAGAAAGCTGTGAGACCTTTTCCCAAGCTTACTGAAAAGATAGAGAATTCCATTTTTCCATGTATTCATGAGAATCATACATGCATCAGTGATTTGTTGCTATATGAGGTTAGCCTAAGGGTGAAGCTTAAAGCTAAAGACCAGTTCTGGTCATGCGATTGCATTGTGAAAGAAACGTTGTGAAATCGATCAGAAAAGGTTGATCATCTAGTATATAAGTATTTGTGTGTCTTGCAAGGTTCTGCAATCATCAAAATGATAAGAAATTTGGCCAAATCTTGGCAAAGTTACAAGCACTGTACACAGAATGATGTATATGGGACTACACGAGCACATGGCGAAAAAAAACCTACCCCGGATTTTTACGATGTTTCATGTTATATTTAGAATATAAAGGCATTTAAAGGGCCATGCTTTTCAGGGCACATGTTCTTCCACCTTTGCATAATAACAATGATAACGCTCACAAATTATGTTTTACCTCTTCCCAGAACTCAACCTTCTCTTTAGTGGATAAACTGGCAAATTTTGGTTAAGCCAGGCCAAGCCCCTGGCCTTTTTTAAATTCAGTGTCATGCAAGCCTCAGGCATTTTATTCAGTGTCAAGTACTACCTCCAGACCATAAAACCAGGTAGCATTAATAATTTGGATGATATTTTGAAGCAATTAAGATATGTTTTCTGCTTGTAGTCAAATAAGGGGCAAATATTTGGAATGTGTTTTTCTCAAAATGTACACATACATCTTTGTCTGTACATACACATTGTCCCCTCCTTCCTTCCAGGCACACTCACACTGAACTGTCTTTGAGGTCAACCCAACAAAGTGTTCCTTCATCTTATGCCCTGTTCAGACCCAAGAAAATTTATATGCAACTTGTTATATTTATAAAGAAATGTCATCATTAGACAGATTCATTCTTAATAGCTAAAAGGGGTGTACACAATGGATAACAACATCATTTAAAAAAATGTTGTATAAAGAAACTGGTAATGACATAACAACTAGCCAATCAATCATTATTGTCTGCTCATAATAAGCCGAGTTGGAAGTTGTTTGAACGATACGATGTCCAGACAAACAGGATTCTGACTCTTTATCAACTTTTCTTTTAAAACGATGCTCAAACACACATTTTGCTTTGCGACATTTGTTGCATGATGTTCAGACTAGACAAAATTAATCACTTATTGTATAGATATTAGCCTATAGTTTTCATGTAGCTATACGATGAAGTTGTTAGTCTGAACATAGACATCCATGGTCTGAATGAGGGTTATGAAAGACCAGACAAGAAAGTCGTTCAGTCCTAAACACTGAAAACAAATCAGTCTGGTTTCTTGGAATTCTCCCCCAAATGACATTGTTAGAGCCACCTTTACCCTACAAAATATCGCTTGACCGATCCATGAACTCTTTGGAGAGCATGTGCTCATTCCATGTACCTCCATCAGGACACACTCCTCTTTCAATGATTAGAGCAGGATTCACAGGATTCACAGAAGAGTCAGGCCTTGGTTTCAGTTTTTAATTTATCTTGAAGTTATGGACAGTGCGGAAGCACTCGTAAGGCCTATTTTCCAAAGTTGCAAAATAACCCGCTAATTTTAGCTGGCTAATTTGAGATGGGGCTAGTTAAAATAGTGGGTTATTTTGCAACTTTGGTCTGATGAAAACAGGCCTATGATAACTAAACTGTTAGTCAACTCGAAGTTACAAACCAGGACAGATCATCGCTGGTTATGATAAGAATAGCTACATTTATGTTGCACACGTATTCATCCCAGGGGATGCTCAAGGTGCCTACAAACTAGTATTGTCACCCTGGCTTTAGTCCAGCTACCCTAAGGCGCTAAGAGCCTTCAAGGAATTAATTCCTACCAGGTACCCACTTAATGCACCCAGGTGGAGAGTGGCAAATGTAAATTAATGAATTGCTAAAGGACATAGGTGCCACAGCAGGACTTGAACCGTGATAATGTGCACATATCAGGCAGGGTCAGAGAGGGGGGGGGGTTGCTTTTATTGTTAAGAATCATTAGAAGGAATTAAAGGGACTTGGTAACATTGTTCAAATGAGAGAAAATGGTGCTAAGGTTGTGGCTTCAATTCTAGATGTACAATTAAAGATAATCTGAAAGTTTGAGTGAAAACAGACCAATATTGATGATAAAAATTGGGGGAAACTGTTCTGATTGATTCCTTAATTCTCCCAACTATATTATTACAATTTAATTTTAGGTGAATGTATGTGACCACAAAGCAATGAATTGCAGCTATATATCATTCCAGACATTTCAGTGTTGAAATATTTTTAAAAGCCTGTCTTATGTCTTATTTAAAAAATGGTTGGAAAAAAATCTTAAATGGTTGGGAGAATTTACTGTTGGAGGATGTCGCACAGTGATGCCTTTAAAGAAAAACATAAATATCTTTGTTGTTTTAGAATTTTCAGGATTCTTTGCATGTTAGAGGGTTAGTACAGTAGAAGGAATATAATAAGTAACATTTCATACAAAAGCTACTCTTTTTTCTCATCAACCTTCAACAATGTTACCTAGTCAAGGTGCAATGTAAAGCAAATAACATGCAACAGGTTTATCTCTGTGGTTTGCTGACAGGCGCTTCCATGCACTTTCTCATTTCATTATTATTTTTTGGAATATCAAGGGCATTACCTTTCATCAGCCATATTCATATACTAAGTTGGAACCTGACCAACTTCAAGAACCAACACAAAGAAAAAAACTGGAGAGGAATAAAAGGAAACACTTCTGACCTGTGATCTTTCTCGGAAAAGCAAACTATAGAAAGAACTTCATATTGAGGTCAAGCATATAACCTCTTTTTATTGGTCTGGAATAGTGCCAGTTGGCGGGAAGCTCTTCAAGTTGGGCCTAGTATAGAATTAGGGTCTTCATCTCAAGTGGAATTTGTAATCTTTTGTATGTATGTTTGCTGTGTTTAGTTACCAGGTATGCCGAATAGCTGGAAAAGGGTAATTTGTATCCCCTTTCACCTCTTTCTCTCCTTATCTCTCTCTCTCTCTCTCTCTCTCTCTCTCTACCTCTTTTATCTCAATTTCTTGCTTTGTCATTCTGCTCACATAAGCAAACATGTTCTCTCTCTCTCTCACTCTCTCTCTCACTCACTCTCTCTCTCACTCTCTCTCTCACTCTCACTTTCTTTAACGGGAAGGGGTCATAACAAAAAGGATTGGCCAATGAAGTAAAGCAATATTTCTGAATGATCACAATATTTTTCAAATGGGAAATCTTGTATTGATATCACCAAATTTATTATATAGAATATTTGTGTAGGACATCAGAAATTCTTTCATCTAACAAATGATGCTTTAGATAATAGATTTTTCCGCGGATTTGACAGGACGTAGACATGTTTGAGAGTTGCTTTTATCATAATTTACACAGGCTTCAATCATGAAATGCATCGATCTTCCCAGCTAATTTTGCCTTGTAGGTAACATATGCAACCCTACAACAAAGTGCAAAGTTCACGAAAACAAAAATCTTTCAAACATAAATAGCTTTCAGTACCAGGGGCTAGATATCTGAGACCCCATTCTCACTCACTTCCTGGACCAATATGCTAGATCGGTCTGACAGTGAGTAAGTAAGAACGTACAACCGTGCAAGGAAGCGATCTTCTAGACCAATCCTGAAGAATGAAGATCTCTTCTCAAAGTGGTCTTCTGGACCGGTTTGCTTCCTTGACCCATGCTTGACCGCTCCTGACCGATCCAGACCGATCCAGCGTGCAGTATGAACCCAAACCGTGCCAGGAAGCATAGTTCAACCGGAAGTGAGCCTAGCAAAGTGAGTGAGAATGGGGTCTAGTTTGTCACTGGAACTTGCAGGGCTATATAGCAAGCAGGTCCAGATCAAAGAGATCTTCTTGTCCAGATTGTGAAGCAAGTCATCAGTTGACAGCCAGAAGGGCGTTATAACTCCATGTTGAAGCACAGGAGTTAACGACCTTCTACCAGTCCTGGCTCTGAGCTAGCAGACAGAGTTATGATCATTCTCTGTAGCGTACTTCCAAATAGACACCATAAAATAATATGGGCTTGAACAGATGGGGCACTATCCTACAACAACTTGGAAAATGCTGTGAGGGTCGAAATCGGCAGCCTAGCATAGCCGGGTAATGTTGGAGCGCCTTGAGGACCTTGCAAGGTCGATACGTGCGCTATATAAGAATCCAATATTAATATTAATATTAAAAGAAAAAACAGATTCAGAATTTAAAGGTAACATTGGGTCCTGATGACAATAAGGAAATTAGAAGGAAGCTAGTCCAGATTCTGTCCGTTTTTACAAACAATTCTTTTCCTTCAATCATTGTTTTTCCCCTCAAGTCTCCACTAATCGGCAATCCCTGAGAACACACTGGTAAAAAAGAAAGTAGAACAAAACGACTGTCTACGTTTTAGAGTTGAGTGTATTATTTTCTCAGCTTATTGGGCAACGACACGTAATCAGTCCAGGCAGTGGACTTTCTCCAAAGTTATTAATATATATAAAAATATTCTTTATATTCCTTCAATGATTACCAATTAATTTTAGTGTAGATACAGTGATGCCTGTGTAGAAAGACTGCCAAAGTGAGATGCAGAAGACAGTCTTTATAGACAGGTGGCCTTTATACGAAGCTAACCTTAACACACACTTTCAATGAGGAGTAATTTTTTTCAAATGTAACAAAAATTTACCGGCAGTCTTTTATAGACAGGTGGTCTTTCTATGCAGGTAATAAAAGCATGTTTGACTGCAGGAACTCCAAATAAAGGCCAGCAATTCAAAGCAGTCTTAAAAGCATACCGTAATAAACAGTGTATGACCCGCACCTTTTTGCCGCCAAAAAAATTCAAAGTCGGGGGTGCGGTTTATACACGGTACACACAAAAAAAATTAAAATGTAATCGGTGTGTTGACTCACCACTCGGAAACTACAACAACACTCTAATTTTTCTGTCATCTTGGTTTGAAAGTAATCTTTCTGATAGATCTCAATATGTAGTTTATAATAATAATTCCTCCAATTTTTCTTCTATTACATGGCGTACCACAAGGTTCTTTCCTAGGTCCTCTACTGTTTTTTAATTTACATTACCGTAAATCTCCGTGTATAAGGCGCACCTGTGTATAAGGCGCACCCCTATTTTGGGGGAAAAAAAAAAAAAAAAAAAAAAAAAAAAAGTTTTTTGTTGTTTTGTTGTTGTTATTGTTTTGTTGCCGAAAACCCACCAAATAATAGTAACAATGTCGTTGTAAAAGAATGTGTGTAAGATCATTAATGTAAATTAAAAACAGGTCCAGACTCTTAAGGCTTCATGATACCAAGTGTCCCACACCAGCCTCATCACATCAGCTAGCAGAAGCACTGTGTTCTATGCCAAACATCAATAGTCATGCATGATATGAATAGAATCCTCTAAATTTCTGACAATAGAGTACCTAGGATAGAACTTGTGGTACACCATTTGTTATAGAAAAAAAAATTGAGGAATGATTAAAAACTACATTTTGAGATCTATTAGAAAGATTACTCTCAAACCAAGATGACAGACAAATTTGAGTGTTGTTGTAGTTTCCGAGTGGTGAGTCAACACACTGATTACTGAGCTGGGAGACATTGCCAGGCATAGCGCCATAAATCGAAATCGGGAAGGGAAAAAAAAAAAAAAAAAAAATTTCTGTATCTGTGTATAAGACGCACCCCCGATTTTCAAATTTTTTCGGCGCCAAAAAAGTGCGCCTTATACACGGAGATTTACGGTAATGATCTTACACATTCAGCTGCACCTCGCAGTTAAATGAAAGGCCTTCCCGCTTGGGTTTTTTAACACTTACCTGGCTTGCAAAAAAAAAAAAAAAAAATTGTTGTTGTTGTTTTTTTTTTTTTTTTTAAAGGGCAAAAAAGAGGGGTGCGGTTAATACACGAGGGCGGTTTATACAACGTTAATTACGGTAGCGAATGCATGCTAATTCTACCTAGGATGTGTGGCAATGTCTACTGGAAATATTATAAATACATGGTTCAAAATATTTGCTGCTTCTGCAAATTATTTAAAACATGGATCATTGCCTATATACTCTGTGTCATCAACAATTGCACCATTATGTTGAACCAGACAAACTTTGCCCCAATTCTTTCAGAAGATTCTTTTTTCTGAGTAAATGCTCCAATTACCCTATTCTTGTTCCCTTAAAGGCACACTGTCCTACTTGTAGCTACTTGCTCCCTCTATATAGGAAACTTCCACAATCGGTGCCTGTTGGTCCCCCATGATCCTCTTTTTCTTATGTTAAATGATAGCTGAGTTAATGAGATAGCCACCTGTCACAGTGACCTCGCTGGCTCGCTGGGTGGTCTAATCCCTTCTAGCTGAAGTAGTAAAGCCTGCCTTTAAAAGGTTCGGTCAGTTATGACAAAGCTAATCCGCTTCAGTTTTTGTTATGATGACATGAAGTAATGCGCTTCACATTTCTGTATCCTTTAACTCAGAGCTCAGTGATTTTTTGTTGTTGATTTTTTAGCAGATGTTTTCTGCATTTATAGAAAATCAAATACAAAACATTCAAATAACAATAATAGTATATGATATAATTGATTTACATAAAGAGTGACAACTGAAACAAATGCATAGATATATATATATATATACATAATAATTCCTTGAAAAGCTAGAGCGCCATAATGGCAGCCGTGCTAAAGCCAGGGTTATAATCGGGAGCGCCAGGAGTGTCAAGTCTGACAGACATGAGCGCTATACAAGAACCCACTTTTATTATTATTATATATATATATATATAATTGAAAACTTGAAAGTATGAAGGTAGCTCAAAGAATCATGATATATGCAGAGGCCAACTATCATTAAGCATGAATGCTTGGAATATGCATTAGTTCTTTGTAGCACGTAGTTGCAATGAAAATGAAAATGACAATGACTTTTTATTTCTTTAACGGGCCCCTTCTGAGTTGACAAACATATTTACAGTGTATACATACATTCCTTGTTATACTTTACATCTCTGGAGCTCCATTTTATCTTTATTGCCATTCCACCATGTGACATATTGTGTTTTTCCAAGTCAAGATAGATAGAAGCATGGACCTTCGATAGTAGGTCCATGATAGAAGAGGGCATTACCCCCTGGAGGACCATTCACACTAGACAAAATAGTCGTTTAAAGACTATATCAGCCCTATATCTGTGTAGAATATCCATTTTAAATAGCTCTGGTAAATAGCTAACCTGTTACAAGAAGATTATCAGTTGAAAGAAATAGAATTCAAAATTTTGAATGGAAATAATATATTCATAATTATGTAAAGAATATATGATTTAGTTCACAAATTTTGGAAGCGAGTTGTTTTATTGGTACTTTTTAAAGTGAAAATGAACTATTGACATAAAATATGCTAAATAGAAATATGTACATGTTAATCATAAATGGACCATATTGCTACTGTATTTCTGTGTTTGTTGATTAGAAGTTGTGAGAACTATGATATTTAGAATCTCACACCTTTTTGAAGGTTTGAACAAAATTTGAGAGAAATCCCTCCCAAATATCTGCCACTGTCCAACACTACAATTCAACATGGATGCATTGTTCAGGCATTCAAATATTATATATCGATATAATTATTGCAATAACTATCATGATTTTTCGGAAATTTATGTAGTGGGGTAAAACAACAACAAAGATAGATTTTAGGGGAAATCCCCATTACAACTGAAATAGATGTCTTCGTGGAATGCAAAAAAGACTTTATAAGAAGTCACATTCAGCTGATTGAATTGATGGATTTTAACCAGATAATCCTCTTCACTTGTCTATTTTGTTTTTTACAGAGGACATATGTCATGCTTTTATTGTTGTGTGGTAGTTCTTTGACTTGGAAGGACATTTTCTGTAATCTCTCTATTGTTTGATCTTAGAAAGTGGAGAAGGAAACAATTTTCATCTGTCAAACTTTTTTGGGGGTCCTAACAGATTTGACTTATGCAGAGTTAACCGTACTGCTATAAAGGTATAGGCTTTCTACATCAAGCATAGCTAGGAGTGAACATTCAAGTTTTAGATAGACAACACTTTTTTGCTGTCAGATACTGATGCCCGAAACAGATGCTCAAAATACGCTCTCTAGACAAACGTTTTGTCTGTTGAGTACATTTCCCATCCTCCCATCGCTCTCTTTGCCAGGAATAGTCCCAGGCTATATATTTCGACGTGGCTTTCTCGGAAACACGTACCCTCCAAACATGGGGCAGAAATTCTGAAGTATGTGTGCGCGTGGTGGAGTGTCGGTAATTGCATACCCTACCAAGTGCCCCAGCGAGGCTGTAGCCTAGTATTTTTACGACTGAAAACGACATGAAGAGTGTGTTTGCTAACACTCGAGGTGATTACAGGGAGTGTTTCTGAGAAACACTGAGGCCCCTGGCTGTACTTTCTCTTGTCTGTCTATCTGTCTTTCTGTCTGTCTGTTTGCTTTGGCTGGAGTGCTTGTTGTGTACATTTTTTTAATTTCAGTGCAGTAAATGCTCACTGTATAGATGTTTTTCTTCTCTCCCTTGTGCTATGTTACAAACGAAGTGTAATAAACTTTTTGTCTTTTCTTTGACTTTGCCATCTCTTGCTCAAAGGGATCGAGTAATATCAAGTTGGCTCATATTTATAATCAATGGAATTAGTTTAGTTGCCCGACTTATTTCTATAAAGATCAAATATTCATAGGAAATGGGTTTAGGACACATGGTAAAGATGGAAAATATCTGATATCCTACTGAATCGTGTTAAAAGGAGCTACGGATCTATGCCAGTTCCAAATATAGTCTGTAAAATGTAAATTATGCATAATGTGCAATTTCTTCCTGTCTTATTAATAGAGATTATATGCCCTAGCATTTACCCTTAAATTATTGCAGTGGCTTTCGCACTAGAGAATGTTGTCAAGTACTTTTATTTTTAGAATTTAGACTCCTATTCAAAAAGACACTGCGATACACATCATATTGTTATAGCATATAAACTGCTGTAATTTTATCATACATGTACATATGAACCTAGGTTTTTTTTGTGAAGATATTTAGTCTGTTTGACGGAGAAGCCAGAAAGGCATTATCATGTACACTGCCAATATTTTGATATTCTCTGTTACAATTAGTCGCTGCTTCATAACACTCGAGGTAACCACTCTTCAAAAGTGTCAAGACATGTTTGGGTTAGGGTTGTTTGAGTATCCTAGACCCTAGAGGCCTGGCTATTTGTGGGTGTTTGCCCCTGGTAAATGTAGATCACTCAGCCCTGTATATCGCATACCCTAGATCATACTGATATTTTAAATGAGTAATGTAAGGTCGATTGATCATCCTAATCATGTGCTAATGCAATTAGCGGGATTCTTAGAACAGGCTGACCGCGCTGTGACCCTGGAAGGGCACTTTGCGTTGGTGAAATACTACCCCCCCCCCCCCCCAATCCACAATATCCACAAACATGCAACTTCTGGATTGGTTAGGGAAATATATCAGCCGCTTTCACTTTTATCATTTTACACAGAGTTAAACGCCTTTCTGGCTCTTCACTGACAACGTAATTGAGCTGGAGATTTGGCGATCTCAACTTGAAGCCGTAAAAATTGTTTTATTTTGTCATGAGAAATGAAAACCTCTGTTCTTATTTTTCTTTTTTTACACTTTTGTTTAATTCAAACAAAATCATATCAGCATGGACCTAGAATGTTATTAGCTCATGTACTTTATTACAGATTTAACATCCTTTTGGCTCTGAATAGATGGATGGGGATTCTTTAATTTCCTACAAATAATTAAGATTTTAAAAATATATAACTCATTCAAGACAGCTTTTTTTTGTCCAGAAACAGAGTATACTTTTGAATTATACCATGCAGCCAGCAGTCAAGAGTACTTTTGAATGACATCATAAAGTTGTCAATTGATTGGCTAAATTTTGCATAAATACTAGACAGTCTAGAGTGTGGTTTTTGATGGGGTTTGAGCCACCTCGTGACCTCCTCATAACTGCCTTTGTCCACCTTTTCTTCTCAAATTCTCGGGTAGACTGCTTCTTGGAAATAAGTCTCTCCCCTCTCTCCCAGCTCCCTCCTCCATACTTCCCCACCCCCTACTAGCACTCCACCACATGAAAAAACCACTATTGTTGTTCACATGGCTCAATCAAAGCAGTCTGAACACTACCCAGCTCTGTCAAAGTAGGCCTGTTTTCATCAGACCAAAGTTGCAAGATGACCCGCTATTTTGACTAGCCCGGTCCCAAATTAGCCAGCTCATTTGCGTCTTCATCAGCTCGCAGTTGCAAGTAGCAGGATATTTGGTCGAGAAAATATCCTGAGAAATGTTGGTCTTGTTTCCGAAATAACCCACTATTTAGGAAATAGCGAGCTAATTTGCGCTCCTCTTCATCCAGTTTGTGATGAGCGTATCGGTCTGGTCAAGACGCAATTTTGAGCTTCGGGAAAATAGCGGGTTATGTTGCAACTTCGGTCTGATGATGACAGGCCTACAGTGAGCCTTGTGTTATAACATGGGATAATGCCTTTGAGATGGAGGATGACAGATGAAGTGTTCCGTGGAATGGTTTATTTCCTCCTCCATGCTGTGCCCTTTGTTGGCTGACTTAATTCCTTTGTCATTCCGTTTCTTTAATTCCAGACACTATTTTTGTCTTTTGTGAAATCTGTTCCCACCATTACCCCCATGATGACGTCACCCCCCCCCCCCCCCCCCACTTTCTCTCTTCTTCTTCTTCTCTTAATCTTCAAAGGGCTATACGCAGCCTATCTCAAAGATCTGAGATGTTGGGGATAAATAAAACATTTAACAAATTCATTTGACCAAATACACTGCACAAGTGGTAAAGTTGTGAGGCCTCATGTCTGAAATATGCAAGGAAGAATAATTGATGAGCTGAAAAAATTAAGTGTCAAACTTACATTTAAAACTTAAAAAGGCCAAGGAGTGACCTCTTTTATCATTTTATTTACACTTGAACATTCTAGATTCACCCAACCCCCTCCTCCCCCTCACTACCCCTACCCCTCCTCACGGGCCCCTACCCCTCCTCCCTCATTCTTGTCTGTTTTGTGTAAATTTGATGTTGAATGCAATAAGTTTCGAAAAAGAAAACAAAAACAGTCTAACCCTTTTTGCTAGTATGCTTTCGTCGACCCCTTTATCTAATTCTTTCTTTTTGCTTTTTATTGAACTCTTTATATTTTTGTTAAAGCTCTTAGGATTTACCAGTACCTTTACTCTGACTAACCCCAAACCCTTCACACTAAGAACCTTCACACTAAGAACCTTTGATAACTTTGTTCTAGGAATCCTATTGAAGAGGAACCAGTCTATTGATTATTTGTTATGTCTCCAATTATACTCTCCATTGATGCTGTATACAGCACCTCTATGTGGTCAATATATCCTGCTCTCTCACTCCTCTCTATCCATTTCTTGTCATTCTATAGTCTCTCTCTCTCTCTCTCCCTCTCTTTCTCTCTTTCTCTCCTTCCCTTTGTTTCTCTGACTCTCTCTCACACCTTTATCTCTCTTCTCTCTCTCTCTCTTCTCTTCTCTCGCTCTCTCTCTTCTCTTCTCTCTCTCTTCTCTTCTCTCTCTCTATGTCACTCTTCTATTCTCTTCTCTCACTCTCCTATTCTCTTCTCTTCTCTCACTTTCTTACTTTGTCATTCCTCCCTCACATAAACAAACATATGTACTTCTCTCTCTCTCTCTCTCCCCCCCCCCCAAAAAAAAAATGCAGTCTTTGTTCCCTCCCTTCTTGCTTCATAATATCTTTCTCTTTGTCCCTTCAGTTTTTGACAAAACTCAATGTTATTCTCAAATTGTCTATTTTCAAATTTTGTTGAAATAAATAAATATTCATTCTCCCTTTTCATTGTTTCAGTGAATATAGAGCAGACAGATAAGAAATGATACTTTTAAACATGCAAGAATATAAATATGTAAATCTTGTGTAAGTCATATAGCATCCACATGTCATGAACGTTATCAAAAGTATCACCAAGAAAGTAATACACTGCCTAGCTCCAGTAGATGAGAATAGGTAGAGCACTGTACAACAGATTAGTTCCTCTTAATGAAATGAATTTCCATTCCAAATTACATGTTCACAACAGTTTTGATTGAAGATTTGAGTGTAAAATACATTACAAATTCTGCATGAGGTGCAAAAACTTTACTTTCCTACCTTTGATTATTTATCCCCCCCCCCCTCCAAAAACAAAATACAATACATAATAACGAATACAATGTAAAATGTATACAAAGCATAATTACATTTGTAAGAAACAAATTTTAATAGTAATTTATACATTTGAGGAAATGGAAATTGAAATTCACAGTTTGTCTGCTAAAGATATACCACAGATGAATTGTTTCCTCAATACTGGATAAAAAGTTTCCCAAAAAAACTTCTGGATTTCCCCATTTTTCTTCTGGCAAACAGGCTTTTTAACAGTTATCATTGATATTGTGTGGTTGAAATGAGAAGAAAAACAGACCAGCTGGCAAGTTTTTGTCAAGGGAATGATGTGGCCGTGTTTTCCTGTAGACCAGAAATAGGATTTCCTTTTAGTTGTGGTTATGAGAATAGATTTTCTGGATTTCAGAATATTATTAATCTGTCATGATTTCCTACTCTGTCTATTTGTGAATAGAAAAAACTGATAAAGAGTTAGGAGAATAATTTTACACATGATGGTTCAGTGGCCCCAAAAAAATGGTGGCTTGAGCAAGAGCTTACATCAGTGAAAAAGGCATACCAAGTGAACACATTATCTGTCACAAAAATGTTTTGCAAATAATTCATGATCACAACTGATAATAAAAGTGCATAAAGTTAATCCAAAAAGAAATAATCATTAGGGTCTGTTCATAGACAAACACACTGCCTGCCGCTTTCTAAATTTATTTATCTTCTACAAGCGAGTCTTTCCATACAGCCCATAGTGCTGCATTAAAGGGACTTGGTAACATTGTTCAGATGAGAGAAAGTAGTTCTAAGGTAGTGACTTCAATGCTAGATGTACAATTAAAGATAATCTGAAAATTTGAGTGAAAACGGACCATTATTCATGGTATAAATTGGGAAAAACTGATCTGATCGATTCCTTAATTCTCCCAACTAGGTCTAGATCTAGATCTATAGAACAATTTAATTACATTTTAGGTGAATGGAAATCTCACAAAGCAATAAAATGGCTCTACATTCCATTCCAGACATTTAAGTGTTGACAGATTTTTTATAGCCTGTTTTATGCCTTTTTTTTCATGGAAAAACGGTTGGGAAAATTCAAAAATGGTTGGGAGAATTTACTGTTAATCACTGTTAGAGGGTGCCTCACATCGACGCCTTCAAAGAAAACCATAGATATCTTCGTGGTTTGAGAATTTTTTCAGGATTTTTTGCCTGTCAGAGGGTTAGTACAGTAGAGGGAATATAGTAAGTAACATTTTATACAAAAATTAAGCAATTTTTTTCATCAACCTTCAACAATGTTACCGAGTCACTTTAAAGTGAAATTGTATTTCCCTGCTGCATTAAAATGAAATTGTATTTCCCAAACTATTGCATTTCTATAAACAACCTTTATTTTTTTCCATGAAAATCCGATTGCAAGACAGACAAATCCATCTCCTGTGCACCATTCAAATTGAAACCAGCTAATCCCATCCTTTCCGCTTGCCCTTTATGCAACAGCCCGCACCACTTGGAATTCCTCGAATCGGATCAGCAGCCCTGGTTTTTAGTCGATAGCTAGCCAGTATGTCACTGTTACTGTTTAAATGGAAATCATTTAGATGTGGCCTGAAAATAGCTTATATCAATATCGACGGGGAAAATGAATTACAAGGGCTCGTTTTGCAGGGAGGGATATTGAATTTGTTTGTCTGATCAAAAGCGCTGCAAGTTAGATTAGGTGATTGCAATGTTTGTGTGCTTTGAAAATAGCGTTTGTTTATCAGCATTATTCTGCAAAAATGAGCCAAATAACATTCCCTGAATGTGATGGTGTTGGTTAGATGTAAGTTCACCAACAAAATACAGGATGAACTCTCTCTCTCTCTCCTAAACCAAGCTCTTGCACTTTATTTTCTTGTTTAAAGGGATTGGTTATCTTTGCCTCAGATTCTAAACAAAATCCTAGATTTTAATAGCTCATGCTACAATCATAATTATAATAAACCGTTAGGTCAGTCAGGAATCCCATGCCTTTTACAAGCCGGTCGCATGTTTGATTATCAAGATATTCATGATTGTAATTAAAAATTTCAAAAACCGTTTACCCAATGGTTTGTATAATACTACAGTCTATTGAGAGATACTCTCTTAAAAAAAAAGAGTGAATTTTCACTCTATTTTCACTTTCTTGGGAGTGACGTCCGTGATCACTTGTTTAGGAGTGAAAATCGATTGATTTAGAGTGCTCTCTAAGAAGAAAAGAGTGAATGTTCACTCTATTTTCACTACATTTTCATTCTCCAGAGGAGTGACGTCCGTGATTTTGAAAATTCACTCTTTTTTTTAAAGAGAGTATGAGTATGGTAAAACCATGCAGTCACTCAAAGATTTTTTACTTTTTTGAAGCACTTCATGATCATTTAGAAGCGCAATTATTTTTAGGGCTTCATTACTATTACCCCATATCACAGACACTCATATCAAGAAGTAACTTCTTGCTCATATTAACACGCAAGGCCATGCATCTCAGATTTGTGAAACTGGAAACATTGTTAAACAATGCCTTTAAACCTCTGATAAGATTTGAATATCATTTAGAGCAAGGCCTGCATGCAGAAAAGAGTAGTATTACCGTAATACTCATGTGGCTACCCAGGAAAATGAAGACCAAATTGTCATTGTAATTGCATATACATTTTATTACTAGAAAACCATCTTGTTTGAGACTTTGAAATCTTTTTACTATTTTGAATGTTCTTTGCATAAAAAATTAGTGGAGAAATAATAGCTTGTATTTATTTTTAAAATATGAATGGTTGTATGACAAGCAAAGTCAGACACCATAAAACAGTAGGAATACTGTTTATATCAAAATATGAACCATATTCAATTTTTGGAGATACATCTTAGTCATACAAATTATATAGCACATTCATGTTCAAAGAAAGATATACCGCATGACATGGAAACAGAACTTATAAGAAGATTTATTTAGTAAAACTCTATTCCGTTATCAACATTTTTAAATTCTGGATCTACGGTAGTTCCTTGTGAAGATATTGAGGAAGTCCCCGATGTCAATGCGTAGCTCCAAGAAATCCAGCAAGTTTGTATTTACTCTCCAAACTTTGCAATCTTGATAGCTCTATTTCTTGTCTCTTCTGACTTCTGAGGTAATTGAGTAATCGATTTGGCCTGATATATTGCCTACCCTAATTTTCATCTGAGCAATGACCGATGATTATCTTTCTCTGAAAAACGAGGCACTTTACTTTAAATCTTTCCAACAAATGCCAGTCCCTGGTAATCCATTGCAACTCAAATCAAATGTAAATGTTAGAAAATGAATAGATGAATTATTTATTTTCATCTTGGGGGCTTCAGTCAAGGATCTTTTCTCAGGCTTCTTGTGTTTATGCAATACCGGTGAGCGGATTGCAGAGGATTTTCTTGGAATTGCGCCTATTTTATACAACGCATTATAATGGCAAATGAAGGATTTGTGTTGTGCATTTCTGAGACGCTGTACTTGTCATTTTGATCCAATATCTGTTAGTAAAGCTTGAACTGGATAGAGATAAATTTGTTCTGAAATGTTTACATTTTCGAGAAAGAAGTAGGGATTATGATAGTATGACATTATGTTCCAGAGACATAATGATAATAATTATTATGGAAGAATTTCTTCTGATCAATTTCAAGATACAGTTAAAATGACACGGTAACATTTAAGGTTGATGAAAAACTGTGTAATTTTTGTATGAAATGTAACTTATTATATTCCCTCTACTGTACTTACCCTCTAACATGCAAAAAGTCCTGAGAACATTCTCAAACCACAATGATATGGTTTTCTATGAAGGCATCATTGTGCAACACTCTAAGAGTAAATTCTCCCAACCATTTTTGAAGTTTTCCACCCGTTTTTCCTTGAAAATAAAATATAAAACAGACTTTTAAAAATCTTTCAACACTTAAATGTCTGGAGCCAATTCATTGCTTTGTGATCGATCAGATCAGTTTTCCCCAATTTTTATCATAAATAATGGTCCGTTTTCGCAAAAACTTTCAGATTATCTTTAATTGTACATCTAGCATTGAAGTCACTACCTTAGCACCATTTTCTCTCATCTGAACAATGTCGCCAAGTCCCTTTAATGCCTCTTGTTAAAAACCATTTCATCAAAGTACATGTATACACAAAGTACAGATCTTAACACGTTCACCACCAGAACACATCATTTTGTGACCCTTTGCAATTTGGGCAAGCAACACCTCTCTAACTAATTCTTCCTGTTTCACTTCCTTAGAAATTTAAAATCAGAAAATCACTAGTGGACCCCTGGGATTCAGTGAAAAGCAGTATGATAGAGGGTTCAAAGTAAATAAATTAATCTACAAATGATATATTTACCTGTAGGGTCTAAAGTACATAGACCGTATGACTTGACAAGTTTCTTAATGCATCAGTATTGTACCTGTGTAAACACTGTCTATATAGGGCGGAGTGTAACAACTGTTTGTGTTAGGCAGAAAATAGCTTCCAGGTACCAAGTAGTATCCTATATTGCTATCTCATGTTTCTTTGTAATATCAATATTGGATATCACATTATTTATGCAAGGTGCTATGAAGGGTTGCAGAAGAAGAAAAAAAATATATTGTATGATATGGCATGATTTTGGTATAACATGTTTCCATAGCACTCAGCATATAGCCCTCAGCTATTAATGTATCATTAATGATGGTCTGTTTTCACTCAAACTTTCAGATTATCTTAAATTGTACATTTAGCATTGAATTCACTACCTTAGCAGTTTGAAGTTTATTAGTATAGGGCAAATGGGAGGTGAGTTTGCGATATGCTTTAATACAGAGTTACTATTGTGTGTTTTGATCGATAGTGCACCTTCAAACATTCATAACTTTCTTATTTTTAATCTGTTTTTGCTCAAACTTTCACTGACTTGTTTCTCTAATTTGTCTGCTTCTATTAAATCCAACTTAATTTCAGGGTGGACTTCCCCCTTGAAAGGGTTCTTATGGAGCTAATAAGGACCTGAAATTTTGCACATAGCAGTCCTTTTGTCAATTGGTGCTTATTATTGGCAAAGGAACGACCATGCAGAGAGGCAAAGAAAACAAGTAAAGTGTTTAATTAATCAAGCACGTGAAAATACTTTGCAGCCCCTCCTTTGTCGCACTAAGTCAAATGTACAGACAATAGTTTGAGACATTTTTCAGAGTATTCAGGCATAACACAATCTCCAGGCAATAACATGCAATAACACTTCTACAGACTCTTTCACATTAGATCTACAAAACACAATAAAAAACCAACTAAAAAACAAAACATATTAAAGCATAATACATTTCACTTTTCTCTACCTTGTATTTAAACACACAATTAGTTAGTTTGCATACGTAGTTGTAGGGTCTCTCTTGTTAACACCTACCTATGTAACACCATATATGCCGTTCATTTACATGTTGCAGAAGAACGCTGTATTACGGTTCCCGTGCCATATGTGGACAAGCTATAATCTCTTTGATCTGCTCTCTATGTGTCAATGTACCCATGAACACAGAGAGAGAGAGAGAGAGAGAGGAAGATGAAATAGTATTTACTGATCTTATCAAAATATGAATTTCTGTGAATGCATTATTTATTAAGGGTAAAGATCTCGCCCACCATTTACGCAACAAAAACATATTTCAGTGCATCCTACCACATGCGCAGCGAATTCTAGGTGTTGTTTTGACTTCTCTGGTAGATTTCTAGATATGACTATATATTAAAGTCAACATAGGAATATTAAAAAACATAACATGCACAAAAATATGAAACAGGTGGATCAAAACACTGTTAGTGTCTGGCATCAGCTTCTTAACATTGAACACAACTCCCATATAAAATATGTATACAAAAACTTTGTTTGTACCAAGGGATATTTTATTTGATCTATTTATTTTTCTTTGTGGTCTTTTTCCAAAGTTCCAAACTAATTGCAACATAATCATGATAATAAACATATTATTTAATTGATACATCATCAACGTTAAATACTTACATCGTAATACTAACATAAAATAATCATGAAGAAGGATTGCCACATAAGCTAAGGTGTGGTAATCCTTTATAAAACTTAATGTTGTAGTTGGAAACATTGTTATATGATCAGGAATCTGATTAACCAATCTGCCATATGCAATTAACAGATAGAATAATGCAAGTTGAGAGCCTGCATGACAAATTCTTAACAAGTAGAAATAATAAGGTCTTTCATTTTTTAGCAGATTTTGTTGTTTTCTGTAACTTTAGTTAGTATTATTTGTAGCATTCAAGAACAGGGGGAAAAATATTTTAAACATGTTGGGGGCTACTTTTCAAGCTTGTTTGCATGAGAGTAACACTCTTCAATTTGTATTGCATTGAACTCTAGGCAAATTTTGGGGGGCTTTTTTATGACTTTCGGGGGCTCTTTAGGGCATTTCGGTGGCTAATTTGCCCTGAACCCCGTGTATTTTTTTCCCTGTTCAAGAAAAGAAACCTTGATGTAAAAATAGTACTAAAGATTAGCACTAGCTGTTCCTCTTTTGATGAAGACTATCGCAAATATCACTACAATAGGGTGAAACTGTACCTATATGGTTCGGATTGAAAGTGTGTATAGAGACTTATTGATCCACTGGAATACTAGAGACCTATTTTTGAGTTTGAATGGCACCATCATAGGTATTTACATTGCGTAAGCCTCAACGTGTATATTTATCGAGCAAATACAACCAAGAGCAGTTCTGGGAAAGCCTGATAGAGAATGGGCTAGGTCTGTTTTAGTAAACATCGGTTGTTCTATTTCGGGGCTGTCTTATTGGTACGCTCTATACAATCCTCTTGAATAGATAATAAGTGTTGTTGGTTCAGCACTGCACTGCATGGGCAGAATTCTATAGGTAACAAAAGACAGGAAGATATAAAATTCAGTTCATTTCAGTTTCATTCTACTTTGTAATAAACAAACATACTTGTAAAGTGTACATGAAAATTTGATAAACACAGCTTACGCATATTGACAAGTCAATGTATTTACTAAATAACCTAGTTTCCAAATATAATGTAATGTACAAGAATAGAAACTGTTTCGCAATTCATGGAAGTACCTAAAACAACAACCTAGCTATACACTTGTACGTAAAACATATATGCCCTATATATATATATTGATGTAACAAATTAACCCCCCCCAAAAAAAAAAAAAAAAAAAAACACACACAATAATTGATTAAGCCTCTTTATTTTCATGTACTTCTGAGTTGTTTTTCTATTCTTTTGTTCTTTTTTTTTTTTTTTTTTTTTTTTTTGGGGGGGGGGGGTGTCTTTCTCATGTCTTTTCCTTTCTTCCATTTTTCTAGTGGGGGGGGGGGGGGGGCAGAAGGTATTTCCTGTGATGTGAGGTATCAAATTTTGGAATAACTGTAACCAATCACTTATTTGTTCATATACACATTTATATAGATAATGATGTATACCCAGATTCTACCGACCCAGTTTTGCCAGCATGCTCTGGGATTATTTTAATCTTGAATGTGATATCATCTTTGACGTCAAGCTGGTCAGCTTACCTGTGTGTTAGCTAGGTGAAGCACCGAGCAGGGCAAGAATGTGACCTTTGTAAGCAAAATTAGCAAATCAATGACCTTTTTAGATCTAGTTTGCAAAGCGACATGAGCCCACACGCAACTGTGCTTTGATCAATTCAATCTCGTCTATCACTTTTAATCCTTGCTAATCCATGCCTCATCAGCTGCTCAATGTCCCCCCTAATTCACAGAATCCGAGGGTATCGGGCTATTTTTATCCATCTGTATCCTGACGTAAAGCAAGGTAGCTTCTCGAATGCTGGAGATAGAGCAGGGGGTCTTTCACACCAGTCAATTTGTCAGAATTCTTGGGGAATTTTATTTTAAAGGTATTACAAAGTTTTGGGAAATTTTGAAAATTGGGTGGATTGTGATTCTTTACAATTTTGATACATTTGGATGCCCCTGTGGATGTATTATAAGCACTAGAAATGTTAACCCCTAAAACACTTCTGCTTTCGAGAAAAATTGAATATAAAGATTTACCGGTGCTCCCGGTAAATTTTGATAAATTTCAAATAGCGCCTACGGCCGTACGATGGTAGCTGCGACCATGAAAATCTCAGAAATATGTAGTTGTGATATATAATTTTCAAATGGGAATACCAAATCAGTCGATTTTAGTCAGGAAACATTGTTTTTTAGCTTAATTCATATCTTGACCTTGAGAGGGCGCTATACAACATAAAGATTTTATTATTTACAATTTCATAACTTTAAACTCGATTTCAAACGCGACAACGATCACTTAAAGGTAAAGACCAGTATTGGTAACGCCCCAATTTCAAAAAATGCAATGGAAGCTCTCATTACCAATCATGTGAAAGAATATGTTTTGACTAATACATGATGATAAAAAAATTGCCGGGAAACCGCCTACTAATTCATATATTTGGTAAATTTATTTCTCTCATGGTCGTGTGAGAGAGATAGGGTAGTCCCATATACATCTTTCTGTGTAGACCCTCTATAGTGCTTGTAACTTTACGAAGAATGGGCCAAATTTCTTATCATTTTGATGATTCCAGAACCTTGCAGATGCTAGATGCTAGATGATCAACCTTTTCTGATCGATTCCACAACGTTTCTTTCACAATGCAATCGCATGACCATTACTGGTCTTTACCTTTAATGTTGTAGGATCGCATATGCTTCCAATATGTTCATTTGAACCAAATTCATGAACCCATACCAAAACTTTGTAATACCTTTAAGTCACACTGCACTAGTTTGGCCAGGAAGGGTTAGACCTCCCTGCATGGTCACTGACAGGTGGTTATCTCGTCAAATCAGCTCTCAGTTAACATATAAAAAAAAGGGGATTATAGGGGACCAATGGTCACCAATTATACATGGTTTGCTATGTATAGAGGGCGCAAGTAAAGTAGTGCAGTGGGGCTTTAAATATTAATACTGGGTGTTTTCTTTTGCATATTTTCATAATATCAATAAGCGAAGTAGGCGAATATAAGTCAACATGGAATTGCCAAAAGGCAGACATGCTATAATGCATGAAGCAGGGGTTTGTTTGCATTAATGTTATGCCCCAAAACTTCTAAAATATGTGCTTTTTCAATAAGAAACTATTCCAGTAGGTAGTTTACTTGTGCCATGGGTATATAACAAGTGTGGAGCACTCAAAACCTAAGAAGTGGGTTACTCAGTAGAGATTCTGTTAAAGTGTTATGGCTCATAAGAATCCTTAAGACCTGCCAGCCACACAACAAATTATTGCAATACTGGACTACACGGATGTGGCACCTTTAACAGTAGGCCTACGATGGCATGAATTCATTAGAGTTTAGATCATAAACAGTAGAATAATGTGCATATTTTTGTTATTGTTTAACAATTAAAGATGATGGTTGTATACCTCGAAACTGACATTTCAAACCAGGGAATAATTTTCTCTAACTTTTTTTATTAGCAATTTCAGCCGATGGATAAATATTTCAAATGAAATTCTGTACATTTCTATGAAAGAAAACTGCTACACAAAAGATATTTTGTATAGCAGTCATGCAAAAATGCATAGCAAATTGCGATGCGATACCAGGAAAATTATTCTCTGCAAACTAGTGTAATATAAACAAAATATAAAAACTTGTTTGTTTAATCTTGTGAATAATCTGTGATCATCTCATACCTTATCTTGAATTGGCAATACTGGCAATACAAGTGTATCTATTTTTGTTCAGCAGGATACTTCAAATAGTTTTGAGAGATATCTTTCGCAATTCAGTTTCAAAAGTCCATGAAATGTTATCAACCATAAATAACGTTAAAACAAACAAATACACTTGAGAGGGCAAGGGGTCGTTGCTACAAATGATTTGAACTTTGGAGCACCATGGGAGGTAGCAGCTCGTTTTCATCGATAGTTTCCCGTATTTGTTTTTTTCCAGATTATTGCTCAAATTAGACTTCTGTGTACTTTTCTGATAACAATCAATGTTTGTGCTTTACTTTTTTTTTTTATTACAGCTATATTGACATTGTAATGAAATCATTTAAAGGTGAATTGGGAAGAAAGTGATGAAAATATGCATGTTTGCTATTGTTGGAATGCTGATGACATAAGGAATACAATATATTGATTGACAGAAATTTGCATGTGTTGTTAAATTATTATTAGACTTAGAAAGATCAATAGTGTAAGCAGAGGAACCCGGAAGCGGTGATATTCTCGTTCGTGACGTAGTGTATGTGACGTATCTCCGTGGACTGTTCCTAAACCCGGAAGTACAACGTATTATTTCAATGTAAATACGTACACAAACATGGGTCATTTGTTTAGTAGATTTTGCAATTTTTGTGATATTTAATGAAGTGTTTTATCGAATATACAATAAAGTAATAAACATTCTTTCAATTATATAAGCATTGGTTACTTCCCGATGTTTGGTTTCCTTGAAATATTGACGTTTGGTACTGTAAAATTGATCGTCTTGCAGATCCTGACACACCGGCTTCGCCTATGTTTTGTTTTGATAATTAGCGTAACTTGAATCTCGTGGCACGGGGAAAACTCGCGATAGCTCAGCTCAGCCATTCGTAGTGCAGTGTTCACTGTGTTTCGGTGTATTGCAGCGTGACATTTTTGGGAGATAATAGTTGTTTTTCTCGGGTTATAATTAGCTGAAACGTCTGTCAATCTAAGCAATTTAAACAAATTAAGCAAGGAGACCGCGATCAGAATGCAGGTGAGCTAAAACAGTTGTTCCTCGGCTTGTAATTACTTCGTGTCTAGTTGAAATGTCTGCTGATCGAGAAAAAAACTCAGCAAAGAGACGGCGCGGTAGTTTCTCTTCGCCATGCATGTTGAATCGACGATACAACAGGGAAGAATCGTTGGGGTAGG
The DNA here is from genome assembly GCA_035222895.1 of Strongylocentrotus droebachiensis. Classification (NCBI taxonomy): domain Eukaryota; kingdom Metazoa; phylum Echinodermata; class Echinoidea; order Camarodonta; family Strongylocentrotidae; genus Strongylocentrotus; species Strongylocentrotus droebachiensis. The sequence goes on from JAVYIG010002342.1 coordinate 141,836, forward strand.
ACGAAGAATCATCCCATTTTCCCCATCGAAGACTTCTTCAAATTATAATTTCAAGTGGCCATCCAGATGCTCAGAGAAGTCGAGCAACCTAAGCCAAAATTGTAATTACTCCCTTTGCATATTTTGAGATAATGTCGCCAAACCCGCTGGTTGAATGTTTCCCTATGCACCCGCTGAAGCTCGATCCGACGCCTTTGGCGTAGGCGTCGTCTCGGAGCTTCCTAGGCTAGCTGCAGCTGCAACTCCCGCATCACGATTCGATCAGCGTTTACATTCTTGTCGTCTTTACATTCGCCCAATTCACCATCATCTTCACTTTCTTTACCATCATCACTGCCACTAACTTCTTCTTCATCATACTCTATTCAATTCTAGTTCATTTGAGCTGTCTTCTGTCATTTTTACTGATGATTATCATCCCGATATAACATCTATACTTTCACTCTGATTATGTACCCTGCAGTGCTATCTGATTGCGAATAGAATGCGCGCGTTGACAGTGTTGTGAGTAGTCCACGGAATGACGTCACACGCCCAAACCTCCTTATGGTATCGTAGACGAAATTCTCTCAGAAAAACTTGATTCTCGTAACTTCATTCCATTATATCTCCTTCCCCTTATGTTTATTGACAATGAACCTAAAAACAAAAATGAAGAACTGAAAATAACCTTTCTAACGATATCTAATTCAATATGAATGGAATTCACCTTTAAGGAACAGTAGCTCCCAGGTCAAATTGATCATGTCTTCTGTTTAAAGCCTGAAATGTGTTACTTCTGTGTAAAAAGTTGTTGAGTCGACTCCAACCTAGCCTATAATCTAGGCGGAGTGCCAAGCTTTTTTCTTTGCTGCTAGACTAACCCTAAGCAGAACGTCTGATACGGCGAGACTACGAACCGTGAGTCGCGAAGCGGCTCACCGCCTATAATCACTGGTCTAGCTTTAGTTGTTGTTTTTTTATTATCGACCCTGAATCCGTGGCAGTTTTCGTACGAAAAACTGCCACGGATTCATCGTCGATAATAAAAAAACAACGACTAAAGCTAGACCAGTGATTATAGGCGGTGCGCGGCTCACGGTTCGTAGTCTCGCCGTATCAGACGTTCTGCTTAAGGTTAGTCTAGCAGCAAAGAAAAAATCTCGGCACTCCGCCTAGATTATAGGCTAACTCCAACCAAACGATAAGATGTTTAACATGTAGCTATGAATTAAAATTATATCTGATAGCTTATGAAGATTAAATATGTATTTGAAGTTTTTATGGGACAACATGTAAAGAGTAACCCAAAAGCTTCAACATACATATGATTTGACCAGCATGTAGGGATATCTTTCTTTGAATATTTGAAAGACTTTTTTGTGTGCAAAAATCATGGCACATACGGTATACATAAAAACATAGGTCCTCTCTTGTGTTTAGCTTGGATGGTGAATGTCAAGTAATATCTCTTAATTATTCATTTACTGGCAAACTGTGTTCTATGTCCTAATATGATACCTGTCCATTTAGATTGTGATTTCGGGGTTTAAAAGGATATATTAGTCTTGCAAAACTTACAACTTCACTTGCTCTGTTAAAGTCTGAACAACAATAACATTCTGGATTCACATTATATAGTACCTATTACATCTGATGTCGCTAACTGCTTTACAGGTGATCATGAAACTGCAAACACCAGCAAAACCAGGCTTAGGGGAGATGCAAATTGGTCCAGAGGTCAGGTCTCTAGCCTTTTATTAGTGTGACATGACCTGGGTTCAAGTATACTTGTGTCTTTTGAATTCTGACTATCAAGGTTTCCACAAATGAAGAAAAAAAAGTGAAACAAACGTATTGTACACCTACGACATCTTACAGTATGGCTAAACTAAAGGTTTGTACTTTCCAAGAAACCACTCACCTGGATCAAGATTTTCACGATGTTAACCTCATTTCTTTCTTTCTTTCTCCTTCCTTACCTTTGCTCCCTCAGGGCCAAATCGGGAGGGGGTCCCTCAGCCACCGGCTCCGCCCAGCAGGCCCCACCCCAGGGTCATCAAGGACCCAAGGACCCCCAGCAAGGCGCCAGGTCAAAAGGTCAATCAGACGGCCATCATGGAGGTGAGTGCATGCATGCTGAAAATAGGCCTGTCCTCATCAGCTCAAGATTGCTAAATAGCACGCTAGTTCTCATCCTGGATATTAGCCTGATCATAAAATAGCGGGCTATTTGGAAATCTTGAGCTGATGAAAACATACCTAATGTGATCAAAGTTCATGTCTGTCCCCCTTTTTTGTGTCATAAAACAATATCAGCTGTTTGGGAGCCAGAAGGGTGTTAACTCTGTATTAAAGGGAGTGGGTAGTCAGTTTCCATGTGCAGAAGGCCATAATTCGCTGACACCAGACTTGGTGGAAATACCATTAATGGGAGTACAAATCTGCACACAGCAAACCCGTTGGCCCGTCAAGAATTACCCCCTAGTCTCTCGGAGCATGCTCGAAGATTCTTCGGGCGAAGGAAAAGCAAAGCATTACATAAGGTCTAATGGTCATAAAACTCAAGGCTAACCCTGGTGATTGACAACACCTGTTATTGGGTAAACACCCGAACGGTGTCGAATTCCCCATGAGAGCTGACTACTCTGTGACTTTAAAGTATATGACTTAATGCCCTTCTCGCTCCAAACAGTTGTTTGAGTCTTCCGCTTGCAGCTAAAAGGGCCTTAACGTTAGGAAAGCCTTGAAGTCAAAGGAACATTTGTTTTCTTTCATTCAATTTAACAACATATTTGACATCTCTTCAAACAATACAATTTATACATAGGAACATAAATATAATTAAAGAACTTGTATTACAAGGAAGAAGGCGCGAATGCCGATAAGCTAAAATAAAAATGATATTCAACATCATTCTGGCCCTCAGCTGGTGAATATAGCCTTGAGAGAAGTCAATTTTCTTTAAGATGTCTCTGTACCTTTCCCCCACTTTATGTCACAACAATTTTGAGAATATGATTTGCCTGCTCAGAGCCAGACAGGCCTCAACATTTGTTCAACACCCTTCTGGCTCTCAGCTGCTGAGACAGTTTGAAGAGAAAGTTATAATTAAATAGTTTGCTTTAGGTTCTGGTATTGATAAAGACAAAACCAAATTCTTAAAATGTCCAGCATAGATTTACAGTTTGACACTGTCTAAAGTCAGAATGGCAATTAAGAAACTAAATGTTCTCAATTTAAATTTAGAAACTAAAAATGATATAGTCAAGCAAAAAGTGAATGAATCTGGGTGCATTAAGTTTTGTTTTTGGTTTTTTGGTGCTTCTCAGCTGAATTATTTCTCAAAATTTTGCTTTTCCAAGCTAGTCCCTATTAATCATCTGAATGAACTGTCCAACCGTCCCTTTGAAAATATGTTTCATTTTCGGAATTCAATATTACCTTGAAAATAACATTGAATATTCTTTAAATAGCTCTTTCTTTGTCTCTTTGTTTTCATTGTTCTTTCTTGGCTCTTGCCTCTTGTTCCTAACATGTTTTTAAAATATCCTTTCCTCTGCTCTCCTTTTCTACCTTCCCCTTTAATGTTGCAATCTAGATTTTCTTTGAATTGTCCTCCCACTGGATAACTAACTGGTGACAGATTTTATTTATGGTACAGATATAATTATTCCTCTTAATTTGAAGTGCATGCCATGATCCAGATTTTAGAGTTGATCGAGCCTGTGCTTGTTTAGCATCTTTCATACTCATGGAATGCAAAAAATTAAAAATAAAAACCTTAAAAGTGTTTAGAAAATTATGGTCTTGGTCAGGCATGTAACTTCTTTTCATACCTCTTTCTTTATAGAATTTCCAGTCTTGAGAAAAGCAAATATGGAAGGCAAATTAAATATTTATTTTATTCCTGGAATGAATAACCGGGACCAGCCAAGCAAAACCAGATAAACTAGATGCGCAATCAACAAAGTAGCCAGTAACATGTAGAGTTAATGACAATATATTCAAAATGGTGATTTCTACCATCTCACATACCTTGCCACTACTTACGGTACACTGAACAGAGTTATGAACATATTCGTTTTTTTTTTTTTTTTTAAATATTTATTTTTCATTTATTTTTGATATTCCAGTTAAAAAATACAAAACATGCAAATACAAATAATGTACATTATGAAATAGACAGGAAGGAATACACACATACAAAACAAGAAGAAAAATGAAGTGACAAAAGTGGGGGGGGGGGGGTAAAGATGATGAACCAGTATGCAGGGGGGGGGGGAGACAAGACCAAAGTTGCTTGTCAGGGTTAATCCCTATTAAAAATTATCGCTGATATCATAACATTGCATTCCGTCCTTCATATCAGGGATAACCAGCCAAAAAAAGTTCAGTGGTTTCAGCCAAAGTCTTTAATCAGGAAGACGCTTGGTTCAAGCCCAGGTCAGCATGTTTATACTGCAGCTCTCTGAAAGGCAGTCTCTTTTCCTGTTTCCTCGAATAACAATAAAAGCTGTAAGTCCCTCCATAATACAAACATCTTTTCTTTTTTTCCTGTCAGCTTCCCAGGTAACCCAAAAAGAAATGACTAAGCACAAAGGGATGCTGTGCAATGTAAAGAGTGCTCTGGTATGGGGCGCCAAGTGTTACCCTAGTTTTTCGGTATAAAATCACCTCATTTTGTTACAAAATTTGTACCGAATTAATTTTGTTACAAAATGATTTGTACCAAATTTATTTTGTTACAAAATGAACAACAAAAACTTATTTTGTAACAAAATTTTATTTTGTTAAAAACTTTTGTAACAAAATAAATTTTGTTACAAAATGATTTGTACCGAATTCATTTTGTTACAAAATGATTTTTACCGAATTCATTTTGTTACAAAATGATTTTACCGAATTCATTTTGTTACAAAATGATTTGTACCGAATTCATTTTGTTACAGAATGAATTTTACCGAATTCATTTTGTTACAGAATGACTTTTACCGAATTCGTTTTGTTACAAAATGACTTTGTACCGAATTCATTCTGTATTACAAAATGTTTTTCTTTTGTGGACGGAATACATTTTGTACCGAGCTCATTTTCATTCTGTGTACGAAATTATAGTCCGTGCATATAGTTTTGTGTCCGCGGAATGCACGGCCAGTGAACAGTTGATGCCTGGGGGAGAGGGGATTAAGTATTAGCCTTGATAAGAAGTTGTGTTCATACTACACGCACTGCCACATCCTGACAACACACTAGTAGCGTACACATGGTGTGTTTACACTTAATAATACAAAATGACTTTGTGCCGAATTCAATCTGTAATACAATTTTTTTTTGTGGACGGAATACATTTCGTACCCGTACTCATTTTCATTCTGTGTACGGAATTCATTCTGTAATACAAAATGTGTTTTCTTGTGGACGGAATTCTTCCATGGGGTCCAAAATCATAGTAATTTGTGTACTATATCCACCTTATCGACCCCCCTCGCCTCATCACCCCCTCTCGATACCGCCAGCCCCTCCCGCTACCCCCTCCCAAGTCCTCCAGGGTATATTAAAAAGAACAATACAGACTCACTTGCAAATATTATATGCATATCTTTTTTCTCGTCATACTTTTACAGGTTCCAAAGGGCCTGCATTAGGGCCCACAATTTGATATTATATTATTTCAATTCTGTAAGGAGATTTGTGTACTTTGTTTTGTATAGCGCCTTGAGTAAGTTATTAACTAAGTGCGCTTTTAATATGAGTATGTAAATATTATTGTTATTGAGAGAATATAGTTTATTAAACTATATTCTCTCAATAACAATAATAATTAATGCCGTCAGTATATTTGTCTTTTGCTTACTAATACAAAATTCTTAGCCCAAATTCTTAGCGAAACGCTTTGTTTATGTCCAGATTAACTTTAACTTCCAGTATCTTGGTATTATTGAGTGTAGACACACCCACACCATGTATACGCTACTAGTGTGTTATCAGGATGTGGCAGTGCGTGCAGTAAAAACACAACTTATTATCAAGGTTGATGATTAGTCCCCTCTCCCCAAAGCATCAACTGTTCACTGGCCGTGCATTCCGCGGACACAAAACTATATGCACGGACTATAATTTCGTACACAGAATGAAAATGAGCTCGGTACAAAATGTATTCCGTCCACAAAAGAAAAACATTTTGTAATACAGAATGAATTCGGTACAAAGTCATTTTGTAACAAAACGAATTCGGTAAAAGTCATTCTGTAACAAAATGAATTCGGTAAAATTCATTCTGTAACAAAGTGAATTCGGTACAAATCATTTGTAACAAAATGAATTCGGTAAAATCATTTTGTAACAAAATGAATTCGGTAAAAAAAATTGTAACAAAATGATTTCGGTACAAATCATTTTGTAACAAAATTTATTTTGTTACAAAAGTTTTTAACAAAATAAAATTTTGTTACAAAATAAGTTTTTGTTGTTCATTTTGTAACAAAATAAATTTGGTACAAATCATTTTGTAACAAAATTAATTCGGTACAAATTTTGTAACAAAATGAGGTGATTTTATACCGAAAAACTAGGGTAACACTTGGCGCCCCATACTCTGGTAGCTAGACAATGCTTTGTTTGAGAACTTTACCCAGAAACATTCCAAGGGCTTTATGAAATATTCAGACTTTTTTTTCTTCTCCTCTTTCCAGCTGGAAAAAAAATGAAGGTGAAAGGTGCATTTTGAATAGAATCGTGCATAATGGTGTTACAGTATCAGCATGTGTATAGCATATTGATATTTTAGTACAGAAAATGAAATATTATCTTGATGTTTGTTACAAGAGATACTGAAGACCCTCTTCCCCTTGCTTTCTAGACCATTTTTTTTTTGTTAACATCAAAAACATTTATTAATCACTGACACTTCTCATTTGTTACAGGGAATAGTCACTTAATATTTTAGAGAGGAAAGAGGTTGCAGATAGAATGGCCCCTCCCCCCCCCCCCCCTTTTTAATCTTTTTAGTTTTTCCTTTATTTTTCTTTGGGTGAGAGCATCATTGCCCCCATACGTTGGAGTGTTCCTTTAAGTTCTTATAATGACTTCTTTGTCTGGGTTTTTCGGAATTAATGTGCCACCAGAATGGTATGCCCTCTAGCCCTCGGCTTATGCCATGGATATTTCAAGTCTGGTGTACGTTCTTCCCCCGCAAACTGCTTTTTCTGGCATATTCTAAGATACTCCTCCCCCAGTCCCAGAATTTGATGAATGTTAGCATTCTCAAATTGTATGTTGTAGACGACATTCATTTCTGTGTTATGGAAGATATCAAAAAATATATTACACCAAGATATAGGCTGATAGAAGATTAGATACTTGTAGCTAAGGAGCATTCTTTCACTGAAGTAATTTCATAAACTTTCATTACAATGCAGCAACAACAAAAATTATTATCTTTAGCCTAGCTTTTGCCCTTTGCCTAGCTCTCATTCAGTCCCAAGGCACCTAACAAAATGCAAATTTTCTTTTTCTGGAATATTCCATGATACCCAGTCCTCCCCCAGGGTCCAGTCACAGAATTTCAAAATGGAAGTATTCTCAAATTGTATGTTGTAGACAACATTCGGTTTAATATGTGTTATGGAACGTAGTAAAAAATTTAGTAAACCAAGATATAAGCTGATAGCAGATACTTGTCGCTAAGGGACACTCTATTTTATAGAAGTAATTTCATAAACATTCATTACAATGCAGCAACAACAAAAATGATTTTCTTTAGCCTAGCTTTTGCTTTTGCCTTTGCCTAGCTCTCATTCAGTTCCAAAGCACCAAACAAAATCAAAGACGTTCCTTCATTTGAAATACCCTCACCTCCCCCCCCCCCCCCCCCCCACAAGAGATTTTTTGTTCACAATATTAAATTTATTGAAAACTATGTTCTAGGGCTGCAGCATCTAGAACTTTGCTGAAGTGGTTTCAGCATCAGCCTGCAACATTCCGAAAGGGGAATTCTGGCTATGTGAAGGGATTGAACCAAAGTAATGTCATCCAGATTTCAGCCCTGTTGGCAGAATACAATACAGGTTCAGTCCGTCTATATTTATCCTAAATCGAGGGCCACAACCTTACTGATTCATGTCTAGCGATAGTCAGAGAACAATTTCCTGGCAATTTCCTCTGAAAATAAATAAAGATATGGACGATGGATGAGCAAAGAGATGACTGTTCTCCAAATCACACGTCCTCGTCACTAATACTGCCCATATTTCATTGGCTGAACTGAGAGCCAAAAAGCTGTTAGCGGTATCTCTCTAGAAAATTATAAAGTGATATCATAGTTTAAGTTATAGTAATATGAACAATGAGCAAAGTGATGACTGTTCTCCAAATCACACATCCTCGTCACTAATACTGCCCATATTTCATCGGCTGAACTGAGAGCCAGAAAGCAGTTATCTCTCTAGAAAAGTATAAAGTGGAGTCATAGTCAAAGTTTAAACATTCAACTGGAGTTGTGAAGTTCATGGATTTGATCCCCTGCATTGCACTTATGTTCTAGTAGTCAAGACATTTTGTCAGCATTGCGTCTCTCCACCCAGGTGTTCAAGGGTACCCAGTAGGACGCAGAAAAAAAATATGGCTTCTTCAGCCAGGCACATTTGTTTTGTTTTTTAGAGATACTCCACAGGGAGTGGAGAAGGTGCATACGTTGGGTGCAGACATGCCTGAATCGATGACTGGGGTATTAATATTTCTTGGAAGTTGCATTGGGAGATGAATTTAGCGCTATGTAAATCCAGAATATAATTACTTTTAAAGTGAAACCTGTTCATAAAGACTACCCAAGGGAGACAAGAAAAGTAATCTTTATAGGCAGGGGGTCTTTATAGACAGGTGGTCATTAAAGCAGGTTTGACTTTATATAAATTATGCTCTTCTAACTATCAGCAGATGATATCTAGCTGAGGAGAGCATATGAAGCTGACCTTCATCTGGAATGTAAAGATGGTCAAAATATTTCACTAGGCCTGTCCTCATCAGCCCGCAATTGCAATTTGCGGGCTATTTGGTCTCGAAGATATCCCAAGAAATTTTGGTCTTGTTTCCAAAATAGCCAGCGATTTGGGAAATAGCGGGTTAATTTGCCCTGGTCTTCAAATAGTTTGTGATTACCGTATCGGTTCTGTTAGTACACATTCCAATGACAATTACTGTTCAAGAGAAACAAAATTGTTTGTCTTTCTGTACAAGTGTTCGCTTGAAGTTTGAAACTAAATACTTGTTGTTTTGGTCCCGTGTGAATCTTCTTCATTGTGGAACGTTGTTTACAACTTTGAAGTTTCACAAACTTAAAGCTCAGAAATGTGATGGTCTCATTTGAACACTTATATTTATATTTCACTTGTTTGGAAGGCGAATCTAGTAAAATGTCGCTTTGTGAAACAGCTACGTGTAGACATTCATTGCGAAATCTAGTCCCATGACAGATTGTGTAGTCCCACAATACCCCACGAAGTTAGGTTGTAAAACTTATAATTTGACTTCAAAAAGTCCTTCATAATAATATTTGTTTGCATGAAGGTCATACACAATAATGATCAAGATCCCTAGCTAGGGTTGTAGAGTTATTTTTCCCTGGCTTCGCATGCACAGGTGATCCCGAGCAATTAGTATTAATGATAATATTTTTGTTCAATAATTGTTATGTTGAATGTGTTTGTTCATCCCCCAGTTTTTGCATTATTTTTTAGAACTTCATTGATAATGAGACAGTCTGTTACATTTTATAGGCTTGTGCTATTATAGCCAGAGGCATGGCATGATCGTATTATCCATATTATTGGCTGAAAACAGCATGTTTCAACTCTGTGTATGCCACACAAATAATCTCCCTGTGCCACACTGTATTTATCATGGGATTGATATATACGGTACTCAAAGGTTTCAAGATTATTTTTTCTGTTTTTAGTGCAAGATTAACCTATAGCGGTGTTAGAATGGTTGTTGTGGGCCTAATCACAACCAGAAATTGATTAATTTTGCAAAGCTATTGCATTGTACGACGCAATCCTTCTGTCAGTAGGTGTTTTGTGCAAAATTGCATGTGCGGCAAACAGGGGACTGTGCAGAGGGGGCACAGAATGCAAACAAAGTGTTTAAACAAAATTATTCTTGAACAAGTGACAGTATTAATTTGTTGAGGATTCACACTCATAAGGCCCATCTACACAGCCCAAACACCATTTTGAAAAATCATCAACTTTTTGGAATGCTATTTATACTAACGGTAAAACCCCATTAAAAACGTTGGTGTTTGATTTAGCTTCAAAATCCGTCATGTATAAGTCTTTAAAATGTGTGTTTTCACTCCGTTGTGCATTTTGTGCTTATTTTATTCACTTTATGATTTAATTATTCCCAAGCCAACAGTGACACTTGTATGTACATGTATGTTGAAAAATCTACTCATTGCTCTGATTCGGATGTAATCAGTCATATCATTGTTTAAGTTTGGGTATTTTATGTGTTTTTTTTCAGAGAAAGGGAGCATCCCACAATCGATCCTTTCTAAGTCTCGTGATGCCCAGGATACCCCTGTCAAGTACCAAGAATCACCAGTAGAGGAAGCTCAAGAAGCCCTCTCCCTATCAGCCTTTGGCGCCACCAGTTATCCAGACAGCAGCTCCTCCTTCAGTGGGAGTGGTTCATCACACAAACAAGCAGCAGCACTTCCTCCCACACTTGCACCGTCAAAGGCACCGGCGGTGTCCCTCATCCAAGGCGAGAGACCGGCGGTGGCGGGCGGGTCACCGAAGATCATTCCTCCCGCGTCGACGGAGAGGGTGCGCAGCTTGACCAATCCCAGCTCGGATCCGGAAACGAGCAACCAGTCCTCCGCCAGCAGCTCCATCCCGTTCGCCTACGACACCAAAGCACCGGCGCAGGTGGGCATCAATCCGGTGTCGGCGTCGCCGTGTTCCGGCAGCATGGAGAAGTCGATGGAGAGCGCCTCCGATCAGCTGAGGAAGCTGAGCAGCTCCTGGAAAGATGAGGCAAGCCATGAGAAACCAGGCATGGAGATGAGGACAATGCAGCATCACACAGAGATGGATGATGAGAGTTGCCATGACGACAGGGATGATGCTAGTCAAGACAGTGGGAGCAGTGTAGATGGGGGCTCTCAGAGAACTAGACATGGTAGTGGCACTGTACATACCCTGTGATAAACTTTATTCCATCCATTAACTGTATAATTGATTAAACTTGATTTGTGCAAATATGGGCTCTTTGCTAGGTATCATGAATTATGTATGATACCACAACAATTCCTTGATAAGAAATGAAATTATCAATTTATTCGAGAGGGGCAATAATAGAGTAAATGATTAGGAAAATATTGATATAGATGATGTTTTAGTTATGATGATGATTATCATAGCAAACAATGAATATTTTGAATTATATGATGTGATCTGTTTATGTTCAATTCATCACATACACTTAGTTTGTAAAACTTTTTGAATGGTTACTCTGTTTATAAGTGAATTCATTGTTTCAAGTGTTGTGATAAAGCTTATCACATATTTTATCTCAACACATAGAAATACATGATGAAGTCATTAGGGGAATAATAAACAAGTCATATCATTTCCTTGGGTATGAACACTCATGAAATTCCAAACTTATCGCAATTGTCGGAGTGCTTCAAGATAAATGTGGCATAGTATCATTGTGCCTCACACATCTTATTTTCACAGAATATTTATTTGTTCTTCTCACACCGTTAAATGTAGTTATCTTCTTTTTATTATTAATGGAAGATACTCATTCAATAGAATGAATCTACATTGTTTTCTGCATATTTGCTAGAGTAAATAAACAGGGTAGGAACAAGTATTACTTCATTAAAACATGTCCATGAGATTCATGGGATTTATAAATTAAGAATTTAATGGTACAAGGTTGCATGAGACTCTAAAAATGTATCTATTCTTCACACAGCATATGACTCCCTTGGTAGTTCCAACAACATTCATAGACATTTTGGGTGATTTTATGGCTGATTTCTTGATAAAATGACAATTTTATTCTTTCCCTAGTGTGGTTCTCTTATGGCTTGGCATAAATCTAGGTGACTCAACTTCCATCCATTGTCGCAGATTTGTAACAAAATGTTTTATCTTTGGCTTTACACCTGTAGCAAGAAATTTACTGTGATTAAGAGAGGGATTAAAAGAACACCTCTGAGACAACAATATACTGGTCTCTTCCCATTATATCATGATCTCCTGGTGAATTGGAAGAATGCGTCAATGGGTCATTTTCAGGGAAGAGCATCGTTACCAACGAGTGTGTCCATTGATGACACAAACCACCCTGGAATGGGGCACCACCATTGTCAAGATGGAGTCATGCAGGACCAAATTCAGGGAAAGAGGGGGTCATTAAGGGGTGAAGCGATGGCACTGGCTGGAACAGAGGGATGGCGGGAAGATCGGAGGGGGGGGGGCAGGAGTTTTTAAACATTTCAATGTTCTTTGTTTGCTTGATGTGATTGAATCGTTCCCTGACTGTTAATACCAGCTTTCTATCTATCTACTTGTCTGCTACCTATCTCTTGGTCCAGGTGGGTGTTTCACAAAGATCCTAAGTTGAACTTATCTCTAAGTTGGACTTAACAGTTATGGAAAGCTGCTAGCATCTATGAAAATATTTTGTAAAAGATATTTTAAAAGGCAGAAAATGTTGATTCAAATCATTCATATTTTCTATTATCAAAGAGATTTCATGTTCTTGATGTGGAATTTATAAAAAGTCTAAAATACTTGAATTTTTGCTTTTGAACAAATTCTATTTTAAGGCTACTAATGGCTCTCCATAATATTTAAGTCCAACTTAGAGTTAAGTTTGACTTAGGATCTTTGTGAAACACCCCCCAGGTGTCCTATATCCTTGCACACTCTTTCTTTCCAACTTGTTCTAAAACTTTCATTTGATTTGATTTAGTCCCTTCTTCTGTAGAACCAGAAACTTTCATCCTATGAAACTTTTGTAAAATTGCAACACTGTTGTTCTTTTGCAAATTGCACCCAAAAAAAACTAGTGTTGTATTAGTAGTTGATCCAATTGATTCAAAACCTGGAACTTCATTAATCTTATTACCAGCCATAAAATTCCCGGATATTTCTGGTTTTCGGGTACCATGCCCATACCAGGTAGACATATTCTTGAAGAAACATGGATATTTCCTCAGTCATTTGGCCCAAGTATTTAGACTTCCTCCCTTTTCACCAATTCCTGCCAATTACTTGTTGCAATCTTTCTACCGGTATATGTAATTCTTCTCACTTTCTTTAGATGAAATTCTTCCCATCACATTCTCATCAATCATCTCTAAATACTTAGTGAGTATACCTTCCTAAGTTTGGTTTCAGCTCATCAGTTTACTTTTTTTTTCATTGGGTTAAAGGTAAAGACCAGTATTGGAAACGCCCCAATTTCAAAAAATGAAATGGAAGCTCTTATTACCAATCATGTGAAAGAATATGTTTTGACTAATACATGATGATAAAAATTTTGCCGGGAAACCGCCTACTAATTGATATATTTGGTAAATTAGTTTATCTACTTGGTCTGTGAGAGATAAATGCATGTGTTGCACACATGTGCGTATAGTCCCATATACATCTTTCTGTGTACAGTGCTTGTAACTTTACGAAGACTGGGCCATATTTCTTATCATTTTGATGATTCCAGAACCTTGCAGTACACACCAATACTTATATGCTAGATGATCAACCTTTTCTGATCGATTCTACAACGTTTCTTTCACAATGCAATCGCATGACCAGAACTGGTCTTTACCTTTAAGAAACAAAAAATTTCAAGTTCAACTTAATCAAAGGGGATTGAGGAGAAGGTGAATCATTTGAGATAGTCATTCTGCTTTTTGTCAGTGCTATCAAATGTCCGGAAAACTTGGAAGTATTTTCTCCAGAATCAATGGTTCATTGCGGTTAAAAGGTGAAGGAACACACCATGCCTTTGTGTGCTTTATATATTTGTAAAGAAACAACCCCAAATCACAGGCTTAAGTGGCTCGTGAATTACAGTTAAGAAAGGAAGTATTTAGAGCCTATCCCTTAATCTCTAAAGTGATGTGTTTGTTGTATTTTGTGAATTAGCCCTCAAATGGCCTGAAGGAAAGAATGGCTTTATCAAAGTTCATGGAGCAATCACTGGGAAGTGGTTTGGGGGAGAAATTCAAAAGGAAGGTTTGGTTCAAATTCAAAAGGCACTTGAGAGCTGAGGAAAGGGGAAGACTGTGCAAAATAGCTTTTGTTTGACCAGATTCAAGTTCTAGGAAAAGGAGAGTTCATACATGGGTCGAGCAGGAGGGGGGGGGGGGGGGAGGGGGGCAGAATGGACCATTAGTTCTGCCCTTGATGTCTTCATAAAAAGTGAGAATTTGTGATTGGTCTCTCGCTCGTCGGTAACAACTTGAACTTTGGAGATTTCAGAGAAGACTGGGGTGCGCGCAAGTGTAAATGTTGGGCTTAGGGAAGAGGGCGATAACATGAATATCACCCCCTTTGCCTGCGGGGTGTTAATTGGTAGAGGGAGGAAGGGGGTAAGAAATGCACCCTGTTTTCCACCTAAAAAGGGAAAGGGGATCTTTGTGGTGTTTTCTGCCAAAATACTTTCACTGCCAACATGATATCCATCCATGAATTCTGATTTATTAACAGTGATCGGTTGTAGCTGTCCTTCAGATAAACTCTATCTTTCAATGAATGCATACATTGTACAGGCTTAACACTGGGAAAGACCTTGTCTGCATCGAGCTTGCCCCCACAATGCACCACCTGCCATAAGCAAATCAGCACTTTGTAAAGCAAGAAATCAATAATTGTTTTTATTACCAGGTCAAAAGGAGGTCACTGGAATTTGGGGGGTTTCATATAACTTTTAACGGGGGTCCACACAGAAACAGAAGTTGACTTAATGTTTTATAAAGTCATTTCATCTATTAAACAGGAATCAACAATATATTATTACTCGATAATCAATCCTATTGGAAAAAATAGAAAATGCTTTCATATCATGTGATTCAAGAAGGAGATTTACGTGGGGAAAAACTTTTGGTTTTGATATTGATTAATTAGAAATCAGACATTAAATCATTCTTGTTAATGATAGAGAGATTGTACTTTCATATCATTTGATTATACTCAAGGAGCTTTGCATAAAAGAAATACTTTTGGTTTCAATTAGGGTGCAATAACTTGATGATAATTTATCAGAGTAGTTAGTGATATAAATATAATACATGGTTGAGGTCAAACCACCTTTATTAAAAGTTTGAGCCTCCTTTGTTACAAATTCAGATTTCTTTTACAAAGCCTAATAGAATATAATGACACCTTTCCAATATGGGAAAGAGAAGTAATAATCTGAACCCCTTCCTGCATATTGTTCAACTGGTATTGCTTGGGAAAGCCCTATAATTACAGTAAAGGTCCATTGATTTATAATAATAGGGTCGGAAAATATGCCTGAATTAATGCAGAAAGAAAAAATTCAAAAACTTTGTTCATTATCACCTAATTGAGCTGAATTTACATTTCATGGAAATCGAGAGTTCATTTTAGGGCCATGGTGGTTTTGGGAGCTACGGGAAGAAGAGGGGTGAGAAATTGTACCCCTGTTCACCCAACAGGGGGGCAAGGGCAGCTGGCCTTCGTTTGTGGCCGCCCTATGGGTGTAGCTGGCGTATAATTACTTCCATTCATCAAACTAAAACTGTTGGGCGGGAAGATGGTCCCAGTAATTATTCAAAATGAGGTTTGTGTCTTTCTCCTGGTAGAATCCCTAATAGAGGCTATTCATCTTTTTGAAATAGAATTTTAGGAAAACATATGTTCTGGTGGTTGAAGGGATTATCATGAATGATGACAAACGCATGTAATCCATCAAATATCTGACTGTCATGCATACAGATGTGAACATGTGCAGTTTAAGCAACCCTTTGTCCCTGTGACATGTATTATCTCTTTTGACTGCCATAGTGAATGTAGTTTATATCTTCTGCTCAGAGCCTGGAAGGCATTTATAAACTTTAGAGCTGCATGAAGCATGCTTCTGGTCCATAATAGTATTAATTAATTTCACTCCTGCCTCACAATTATATAAATATACATGTCATTAACCCCTTTTGACAAACATGCATAAATATGATATACATGTATGAATATGTACTTGCATGTGTATTCAAAACGAAACATATTTTCCAGAATGTTTTGGGAAGTATACTGAAATATAGTTCCTCGTTCCCTGTTCCGGCCTCTACAATTGATAAAATTGCTCCCCCCTCAACGAAAAAAAGGTAATAAAAAGGTGATTGGAATAGGTGATAGTGTCAGAGAAGCCAAATGTTCGCGTGGAAATGGTCGCGTGATTAATCGGAACAGTATGCGCCATGATAACGATAGGACTGAGAACCAGGTGTTTGCGAAATTCCCTTTACTTTATCTCAAAATACCATTGATCAAAAGCGACATCCATAAGCATTTTTATGCTTGGATATTCATTTAAATACAGTATGTAGGTTGTAGAGAGCCACCACATTCTCAGATATTTATTAGTTTTGCTGTATTTCAAAGAATTATCAAAGGCTATAATTATGTTAATTATTGAGTTTGAGATATCAAGTTTTTGTATCATTCGGCTTTGTACTTATGAAATAGTAATTTCCTCAACAATTAAAATACTGATTATTGAGCCACTAGAATGCTGAAATATTCTGGTGGTATGCTGGTGTCTCAGCCCAAAAAGACACAGGGATATAGTTATTTCTATTAGCATATTCAAAATGTTGACACATTGTCAGCAATTGCAAAAGCTCATAGTATTAGACAAGCAAGTTTTCACCCCTGTCTGTAAATCTAAAAATCTAATTGTTGCTCATTCCCATTGGAAAATTTGGGATTAAAATGTGAGAAAATATGGTCGGACAATGCCCATCCCCAAAATTAAAAAATAATAATAATAATTTAAGGATGCACTTGAACAGGAAGGGAAACCACATAACAGTGATATTCAACTTTGCACTTTAAAGTTATAAAATACCTAGTCGCTTCAAAAGTGTGTTGATAGTGTAACGTCCATAAAAGTACCTCCCAGTTTGGGTGAATGCCCCTTCGCCCTCCCCCCCCCCCCCCCCCTCCAACAAAAAGAAAGAAAGAATGGTTTAAGGATGCACATGCATCATACGCACTGCTTCACATGCATAGGAAACAAACAGGAAAAGGAAACCACATTACAGTGATATAGGCAACACCTTGAAAGTTTAAAATGACCAAGATGCTACGAAACAAAGTTGATCATAGTCGAGCGACATACGCTTCACATCCACAAAATTACCTCCCACCTTGAGTGAATGACCTGAGAAACAAAACAGAGATATGAGACCTTCCTGTTTCTATAGAAAACTTTGTTGTACATTGTTTGATAATAGTACAGGCGGAGGGAGTATCGCTATCATTAAGCCCGATTACGATTACGCAGAAAATGTTCTTGATAACGCCGTTCATTCGATGATTCTTACATTCATGAGGGCATTGACTCCCTCCAAGCTTTATTTCGTTATTATTAAGAAGGGGGAGTGGATTAAATCTTTTAAATATTTTATTATGGCATTGATGGTATGTTTTTTTGTTAATGTAGGATGGAGTACTGTGTGTTCAGAGCATGAAAGACATTAGGTGGTATCACCGTATTATACTATTCTGGAATTAGTGAACTATAATACATCTATGATGTCTACACTACAATACAATACAATATTGGCACTTGAAAAGCGCTCTTACAGAACCTTTATCACAACACTTTACAAACTAATGTATACATACATGTGATTAACTTAAAGGTAAAGACCAGTTATGGTCGTGCGATTGCATTGTGAAAGAAATGTTGTGGAATCGATCAGAAAAGGTTGATCAATCATCTAAGCATCTAGCATCTGCAAGGTTCTGGAATCATGATAAGAAATTTGGCCCATTCTTCGTAAAGTTACAAGCACTATACAAAGAAAGATGTATATGGGACTACCCTATATCTCTCACAGACCATGAGAGAAACAAATTTACCAAATATATGAATTAGTAGGCGGTTTCCCGGCAAATTTGTTATCATCATGTATTAGTCAAAACATATTCTTTCACATGATTGGTAATGAGAGCTTCCATTTAATTTTTTGAAATTGGGGCGTTTCCAATACTGGTCTTTACCTTTAAGACAATACATATGAATACTGCAAGGACATTCAATGATCAATATCTCTCTACGCTTTACAGATATACCATCTGTTTGGGGCCAGAAGGGCAATAACTTTTTGTAAAATGATATGAGTTAACAAAGTTATTCTGGCTTCAAACAGACGATATATAATCTACTTGCTCTTCGTAGATGATGTTAACTAAAGTATACATTTAAAATGGACAGGATTTGATTTTCTTCATGGGTTTGAAAATGTGTAAATTTGATGTGTTTTGTGTATTTTTGGTAACAAAAAAATGGCAGATGGACTGGTTGAATAATGGCCTGTGTTGAATACTTAATATGTAAGCTTTGATATGTCACATTCCCAAGAAACATAGGTCAGGACAAATCAAGTTTTCAGATACTTAAACAAATTCCAGAACTTTTGAAAGGTATGAATAATTGAGTTGTTAACTGTGTATGCTGAACATGGTCTGGCTCCCAAAGTAGTTTCTGTTTTCTGAGTTTTGTGTTTTGGGGGATAAAAGGTGGATATTCCAAGTCCAAGGACACACATTACAAAGGCCTGTTTTCATCAGTTCGAGTTTGCCAGATAGCCCGCTATTTTTGATTCGGGAAGTTGGCCCGAAGTAGCGTTTGCGCAAAGTGCTGGTGAAGACGGACCGGACAAATAGCAAACTAGCCCAAGATATCATGCATCTTCACCTGCCAAATATCCCGATATATCGGGTTTGGGCTAATTTCCTGAGTCTGAAAATAGCGGTTTATTTGGCAAACTCGAGCTGATGAAGACAGGCCTTTTCACTTGGAATGATCTGCCAAGTTATTTGGCATCGCTTCAGATGGTTAAAACTAGATCCCATTGTTGTACATTGTTTCTTTTCTAAGAATAATTCTTGTTTGTTAAACCTTAAAAGGCTTTTATAATCTTTTACATTGTCTTGTCATACCCTAAGGGGTATAAACACTCTAAGATACTTTTTGTGCCAAATGTTGAATATTTGTTCGTATCAGGGGGGGGGGGCTGTCTTTAAGGTACCCATTATGTCAACCACATACTAGAGGAATGATGTCTAAGGTAGCGCTTTGTATTTTCATTTGACTTTGTTCTGCACAGAATTCAAGAGAATTTGTATTAAACATTCTTTCTGAAGGTTGTAATGGAAGGGGTTGTATTGAGAGGCCTCAAAAATGCAAAATCGTATTCAAGGTTTACAATATTATTTAATTGTTATACTACATTCTTGAATCCCCACTTGTTTATCAAGCCCCTCTGACAATATTGCTTCTTCTCTGTCTACAGGGCACGAGAACATCTTTTTTTCCATGGACTGCTAATAATTGATGAAAAATGTCAATGTTGTTATTCTTGATACAAACAAAAATGTTGGGCAATGCCATGGTCACTCATATCAAGGGATTTTGTTTTTGTTGTTGAAAAGGATAGAATAGAATAGATGAACAATAGAACCATGTCATGAGGAAATAAACGTTTCATGATCCACTTTTACTTACATTAACACAATTGCCCTGTAGATTACGCAACACAGACCATTTTTTGTTTTGTTTATGTACATGTGAGTTGAAAACAGATATCTGATGTTGTGTGGCTCATACCCATTGGAATAACATCTGGATTTACTGGGTAGTACTTGGAAACAGATGGTGAAACCTCGATTCCCACGTTTCTTTCAAATTAATCAAATGACTGGATTTCCTTTTGGTTCTTTTTCTTTTTTATACTCTGTTCTTTCACTCGGTTGGCATGTCACTGTGGCAATGGCAGTATTCATAACCACTTGTGGTTTCATTTTTCTTTGAAGATTTCAGATTCTAAGGTACTTATAATAAATAATAATAATAATAATAAAATGGTGCTTGTAATGCGCTTTCCACTGAAGTCTCTAAACACTTGAACAGTGTACCGGTATGTATTTCCCATGTTTTGAATTTTTCTTGTACCACTATTTAAGTCCTTTATCCACTAACCACTTGTCTGGTTTTATTTTTCAAGATTCCTGATCCTAAGGAACTTGGACGGTGGATACATATCCGATGATGTTAAATTACTAGCCATCTCTTTTTCTTGTACCACTATTTAAGTCCTTTATCCATTACCCATTTGCTTCGTTTTCCATCAAAGATTCCAGATCCTAAGAAACTTGAAAGGTGGATACATTTCTCATGTTGCTAAACTATAGCCTTCTGTATTTCTTGTACCACTAATACAATCCTTGGGGTTTTTTCTCAAACCAAATCAAACTATATGGTATCTTTTTTACATGGTATCTGGCTTATCGAAAGAGCTTCAATAGCTCTACTGATAGTTTGGCGCCAGGAAGGCGTTAACTCTGTGTTAAGGTTTATGAGTTAACACCCTGCTGGCTCTAAGCGGACAAGATTAACAAGCACATACTGCCAGTTTAGATGTATTTTATTACATGTACTTTTTCAGCTTAGGACTTGTAGATATCCATGGTAGCAATTAGAAGACTCAACTAAGTTGGAAATTGTCAGCGCTAGAGAAGGGCGTTCGTTACCTCTTTGTTTTTAAATTATATGAGTTAAAACCCTTCTGGCTCCAACCAAACAAGATTAATAAGCACATACGACCAGTTTAGATGTATTGTATTACATATACTATTTAAGCTGAGAACTGGAAGGTGACACAATCTCTACTCCACTTTTAGTTGTGGTATTTTGAAAATCTTGATGGTTTTACTTTCCAACTGACTTTGAGCTTTTGTCTTGTCATATTCATCAATCAAATCACAGAAAAGGGGTTGACTGATTGCTATCAGCTATCAAGTGCTACCTGGAAGCCAAGAATACAATGTCATGCATTAATTTCTGTAGTCTATTAAAAAGCAGAAGGGGGAAAAAAGAAACAGATTAGTGACAGATTGTGCAAAATCAGATTTTAAAAAATAAGGAAGTTTTGTTTTGTTTCAAGTTTTAATCAATCAAACACAGATTGGGAACTCTGTGATGTAACTTGGGAGGTAATATCCCCTTCTGTTCTGTACTGAAAGCATTTGTAAATTCCTCTTTTCTGTAAAGAATATATGTAATCATACCCTCTAAAAGTGATCATTACACAAACATGTATGTTTCTACACAACCCTGTATGAAAACAGATAATGTTTTCTTTCATCAGCAACTTAAAAAAACCTGAAACTTATGAAAATTTCATTTACAGATCAATGGTTGATTAACTCTATGCCAAAGCATTGGAGTTATAATGCCCTTTTGGCCTAGACGATTTGTAATTGTTGTTTGTAAAAAATAGTTTCACAGAAAAACCCAGGGTTTTGGGGGCTCGTTGGATATTATCAACCTTCGGAACCTGTGCACCCTGGACTATTAACAAATTTGTATTGACAAGCTGAATTTATCATAATAATGACAATAACACAAACTCTCTATCAATCAGCTATTGAATAAACATGATGGCTTATTTCAGTGTCATGTTGATATCTTGCCAATCTCGATGAGGACTTTGGGATATGACCAAAGTGTTTTCAATTCCAAGTTTTCCAGGTACTAGTTTTGAGATTCATGAATACAGTATGAGGTAGAATGGCAGGTTTATGTACAGTTAACAACGAAATTATTCATACCCTTTCCAAGTTTTGTAATTTATTTAATCTCCCAACATTTGAGAAGATGGGGTACTCTCTTTAAAAAAAAGAGTGAATTTTCACTCTATTTTCACTTTCTTGGGAGTGACGTCCTGATCACTTGTTTAGGAGTGAAAATCGATTGATTTACAGTGCTCTCTAAGAAGAAAAGAGTGAATGTTCACTGTATTTTCACTACATTTTCACTCTCCAGAGGAGTGACGTCCGTGATTTTGAAAATTCACTCTTTTATTTTAAGAGAGTATGAAGGTAAACTTGCTACTAGTGCATTAAACTGGGGGATCTATTCTTATCTTTTATTAAAGAATTAAAGAAAAAAATTGAGAGAGAGAGCCTGAAAGACGAACTTTGTTTAAAAGTATAAGATAATATGTCTTTCTTGCTCTCAAAATGAAATATGGCAGCTAAGACAGGATTTATCAAGATTAATTTCCCAACATTTGATGGAACATTGTAATGAACTTGCTCTGAATGTTGAAAAATTGGGGGAATAATTATATCCTTTTGTTTCAAAGAAAAATCCCTTCATCATGGCTGGACCGGTCTTGGGCCGGATTAACCTTTAAGCGGTTGACCCAGATTTAAGAATGAACAGGCTAGTAGCTGTTCAACCTGATCATCCGCATCTCTCAATGAAAGACCAGGGTTTTTTTTATACCATCAACATACAAAAAATTCAGGCAATCTGAGTAATGCGACCCTTTCTCAGTAAAAGCCACATTATAATCTCAAAGTTGAATAGGATTTTTAGGACATGAGCAATCTGGTTGCTCAAAAATTCTGCTCTATTTTTGTCTGCTCCATCATTTTGCTCTTGTCCGAGTTTTATCTTACAAGACATTTTGTGACGCATGCATGGAAGTGTGTGTGGTCCCTAGATTTCTGCCAAGTTATGAGAGTAAGTAGGCAAAGGAGGGGGGGGGGGGTATGTATGGGCAAAGTTTAATCGTTCGGACTGCATTTAACTTTCTTGGAATCGTCTTTATATTTATAAAGAGAATTTTTATTTAACTTTTTGTCTGCTAACCTACTTAGTTCGAGGGGTGTACAAGGAATTTAAGGGTTCAGGCTTTCGCTGACAAACTCAGAGATAAATGTCTTCTCATGATGGATCTGGTGCAATTAATAATACAGCCCTGGAAAGAGAATATAATTAGGACATGAAATCGGGTATATCTTTTTTTCTAGTTCTAAGAAAATGTTATTTTTGTTGATTATAGATTAGCTCTTTATGTGTTCCTTTTGTTACTTTCCTACCACCCTCCTCCCTCTCTCTCTCTCTCTCTCTCCCCCCCCCCCCTCTCTCCCTCGCTCTCTCTTTCTCTCTCTCTCTCTCTCTTCCCTCTCTCTCTCTCTCTCTCTTTCTCTCCTTCTCTCCCTCTCTCTTCATCTATTTATCTCCCCCTCTTTGTCATAAGACATTGTAGAATGATTTATCATTTATTATGATAGTACCTACTAGAACTTGGTACATAGTGGTAATGAGATGAACGATTGTTCAACTAAATAAGCACAATATATAGTTGTACAAATGTAATGTGTCTTGTAATAAGTATGCTTTCTTTTTTCTGTGATGTTGCTATTTATGTTTGATAATAAGCATGTAGAAATGTTATACACTTGATTAACATTCTTGCCATAAGGGCCCGAATTCACAAAGGAGGTTTGTCGACAAACCTCCTTTTGTTTTGACAAACCTCCTTTTGTTTCGACAAACCAAGGTTTGTAAAAACGCGTCGAAACACGTCGTATGACGCACATAAACCTCGGTTTGTCGACAAACCTCCTTTGTGAATTTGGGCCAAAGAGTTTTTGTCTAATTTTGCAGAGAGTAAAATGTGTATGCTCCTCAATTTTAGTTTGATTGTTATATTATATATTGTGTGGAAATGGAGAAGCTGTTTGAGGACTTGAAGGGCATTATTTCCTTCATTCTGAAAAAAAGCGTTGATTCTCTTCTTGCTCTTTAAGCAGGTTATATACTGTGTAACATTAATTATTCAGGGCTTCATACGAAGTTTGATGATTTTCATGCCTAAATGAAGTCGTTATGAAATTATTTAGTGTTGACAGGAAGTCTTGCCTATTCTTTTATGTAGATGCTGCTCTTATGAAAAACAGCCCAAAGGGCTAATATTCTACTGTGAATTATTGATGAGTGTTTGTGTAGAAAAATGCAATTACCTAAATGTGGTTGTACTTCACCCATACCTAGTGCAAGAGCACTTTTCCACATTCCCCAGGGGGAGTGTACCCACTGCTGAGAATAGTCAATACATACATTCTCACATCCCAAATCCTGCCTTCCTGGATGCTCCATTTGCAGTGCCCACCCCCTTCTGGGCACATGTTTTATAGATAGATCACCTTAAACTTAATAGTGAGAACACTTGAAATAGGTGGAGGTATATGACTATATTATTACATTAATTTTTGATGCATTGATGATACCTGCGCATATTTTTCTATTCAATCATATATTTTGTGCTTGCACTCGTATGTACTATCCATGTATATATGTGGAAGTGGCCACAACAGAGATATATTTTTGCTGTGTAGATAGCAAGACATTATTTATCTCAAGTATGACAAATATTTCATGCATTGTGGCTTCATGGACATGTGTACTTTGTCTATTGTTATAAAAACTATAGTATTACTGTATAATTAGGAAACGAGAACGCTTGTCATTATATTTATTTTCAAATCTGGACAATATAAAGCGTATTCTATTCTAAGATTTAGCTTTAAGTCTCTTTTATCTGAAATTTATTTTTGCTTGTTCAGAAACAGTAGGGCATGAGCTCACAGGTTTTTTAACACAGAGTTAAGGCCCTTGTGTTTCTCGACAGATGATATAAATCAATTTTCATGGAACTTACAAACCATAAGTCAAAATGAAATAAAATGAAATAAAATGAAATAGGTGTTATTGTATTCTTTTTCTTAAACAAGTATTGCTATGAATTTGTAATTTGGAAATGGTTTGAATTACATTGGCTTTGATGAAGTCTTTGTCAATATAAAAGGTATTATGTAGTATATTTAAAGTATTATGTGATAAATCATGCGTTTAATCTAATTCAAATCACTCAAAGGCTTCGGTAAAGAGAGAATATTTTTAGTCTATTTGAAGACAAAAATTGTCCTACCTCGTTTATCTGAGAATGATTTCTAACACAAAAGTAAGAAACGTGGTCTAAATTGTGTGGTATGATCCCTGTATATTCATGTTTAATTTGTGGAAGTATTTCAGTTTGCTATATATTCATAAACACTCTGGACTGTGTTTGCATCATCAATAAATTGTTAAATAATACATATCAGTTTAAAAACATCATTCATCTTAAAACTTTACTACAGAGAGACACGAAAATTGTATGAAAATATTTACGATTGCCATTTTGAAGACTGTAATTTCTGTACATAGCTATGAAACTTTATATGGAAAAGGATTTTTTCCTGACTTTTCTATTACATTTGATCTACATGTCCATTTGAAATGCTTTAATCCCTAAAGCCATTGTAACAATGGTTTCTACTTTATTGATTTCCCTAGTATTTGGGTGTTCATGTGTGATGATGTATAGATTGATATTCTGTATTGATGTATGTATGTAATGAATTGTAAGTACAGATTATCTAAAAATAGATAAATAAATAAAGTGTATTAATTAAAAACTCTGTGAGTCAATAGTGTTTTGTTTTGTTTTTGTTATTAGCAGCATTATTATTTTTATTATTATTATTAATGTTATCGGCATTATTTATTGTTTGTATTATGAATATCATTTTTAATGTCATAATTGATATTAATATTTGTTGTAGTTGTTCTTTTTGTTATTAATATTAATTCTCTCTCTCTCTCTCTCTCTCTCTCTCTATCCCTTTCTCCATCCCTGCCTCTCCTATTGGAAGATGTAGAAATTTACTCTTTACTACATAAATGCAAACATAAATCTTCACACAAACAAGTTTGCTTCAATATCGTTTTACCTAAATTCACTTTTATTTCGATGGTAAAACAAAAACAAACGGGCAAAACAGTAAAACAATTAAAGTTTTGATTTCTGAGCATGAAATAAAGATTAAACAGTTTTCATAGAAGATATCTCAAATATTCGTCATCTTTAGATTGAGGTGTCCAAGCAACAACTAAACAGTTTGACAGTTTTGCGAACCCTTTCCTAATCTCCATAATTATTTTCCCCTTAGCTCATGTATACATATTTCTATCCACCTCAGCTCACTTCCATCGATCATCCTTTCTTTCGAAATCACCTCTGCTTGACCTAGCATGCAAAGTCCATTGTACATCCTATTAACGTTAATTAACACAGTATACCAAATTTAAGTATAAAAACCTGTAATTACACAGCGAGCAGACACGAGGAAAATTATCTCTTACGTAGAGCAATTTACTAAATTGTAAATGTTTTCACGGTAGTGTTGAGAGGGCAATGGGCGCGAACGATGTTCAGCCCAAATATGAGGTTGACTAGCCAACCAACCCTAGCAGAACAAAACAAGAGAAAGCATCCTGGTTGAGCTGGTATAGAGCCAATTCTACGGTAGCTTACCCTTACCAGTTCCCCTGATCAGGCAGTAAGTAATAAAGGTAATTACTCCATAGTTGTCGACTCTTGTGGAACGCGATCACCCCCTTCTCCCGAAAAGGGTTGATCGTTTTGTTTTAGCTCTTTTCTTTGGTTGGTTGCATATTATCCATCCAGTATGGTGATTTTTCGGAGCATGGATGATGGCAAGTGGCAGTTGGTATTTTTTGTTAGGGTCCATGATGCCATGGTGATGTAGAGAAGTTGAGAACTGAATAATCCAGGGTGAGCATGAGCCCCCCCCCCCTCCCCCTTGTGACATAATATAACGATTAGAAAATAAAATTATGACTGGGAAATAAATTGCTCCTACTACCTTTTACACCCTGAAGCCGATCTCTGCTGTTTTTTTTTCGATCAATGGATAAGAATTCTGGTAACAAATATTCTTGCGTTCTCAATGGACTATTTTCGTAATGTAATCAAATTTAATGCAGAAATCTTTAAAATTATTTCATTCACCTGTTACGAATAATTGTATTCCAATAGTCAGAATGCGAATCGCTTATACATTCCGCGTTGTTAGGTATATGACAAGTAATGTTCTGGACAAGTCTTCTAGCATTCTGGTAAACAATAGGCCAGCTAAAAGTGTAGGCCTTTTCAATTTATACACATACCTCCAATATTGGAAGGCTGCTCTCGACGAACCACTATCTTACTAGAGGCTTGTCCGACATAGCAATAACTAATCTACGTCGTTGCGAAATTTTGGACTCGATTTTAACCCCCCCCCCCCCCCCCCTTGAAAAAATCCTGCGTACGCCACTGCATGTGTATGTAACATGTTTACGGATTGGCATTGAAGTACAATCAGGCGCGCCGAAAGCAGTTTGGGATTGGGGGGGGGGGGGCAAACATTCCAGGGGCAGTGACGTAACGAGCAAAAACGTTTGGAAGGGGGGGGGGGCAGAAGAAAAATCTGCATCACCATCACTCTTACACGTTACATGCAGGGCAGGCCCCGCGGAACGTTTTTCAAAGTGGATTATTAACAATCAGGTAGAGCGTAAAATGGCATGGGGTCCAGGGCCTGGGCCCGGCCCCGGTAGGGGGTCAAGGGGCCGAGCCCCCAAAAGTTTAGGGGTTTTAGGCATTAAAATTATGGTCAGATAAGCATATTTAGATACCTTATTTGTGACACTGGCAGGCCACTAATTGGCAGAGAGTCCAGGGAGCAGAGCCCCCGGAAGCTCGAGGGTTTTAGGTATTCAATAACGGTCAGATTAGCATACAGGGCCCCGCCTTAGGGCCCTTGGTGGGGTCAAGGGGGCAGAGCCCCCGGAAGCTCAGGGGTTTTAGGTCTTTAATAACGGTCAGATGAGCAAACAGGGGACCGCCTTAGGGCCCTTGGTGGGGTCTGGGGGCGGAGCCCCCGTAAGCTCTGGGGTTTTAGACATTTAATTACGGTCAGATGAGCATCCAGGGCCCCGCCTTAGGGCCCTTGGTGGGGTCCAGGGGGCAGAGCCCCCGGAAGCTCGGGGGTTTTAGGTATTTAATTACGGTCAGATGAGCATACAGGGGACCGTCTTAGGGCCCTTGGTGGGGTCCGGGGCGGAGCCCCCGTAAGCTCTGGGGTTTTAGGCATTTAATTACGGTCAGATGAGCATATTTTGGCGTGGAGTCCAGGGCCTTCGCCCCGGTAGGGGGTCAAGGGACTGAGCCCCCAGAAGTTTAGGGGTTTTAGGCATTAAAATTATGGTCAGATAAGCATATTTAGATACCTCATTTGTGACATTGGCAGGTCACTTATTTTTTCTCTCTCTCTTTCTTTTTTTTTCTCTGTAACAAACTTTTTCAACAATTGAGGGTGGCACGAGTCCCCGAGCCCGGCTGTTCTGCAGACCCTAACATAAATGCTTCTAAATAAGCATATTTTTCGCCCAACTGTAAATTTGGGAATTTCTAATTTTCCAACAAACGCATAAAAAGGTATGACTTACAAAAAAAATGAGAAAACATACCGGAAAATCATGTCATTTCAGCAACATTTGTACATCACTGGTATCGAATAAAAAAAATACGCGTTTTGCCCCCCCCCCCACTTTTGTGATTGGGGGGCAGCTGCCCCCCCCCCCCCCCCACTTCCGGCGCCTATGAGTACAATGATAACGAAGTTGTAACAGGTGCAACTGTTCATCACCGTGTACTTTGGGAATGATGTATGGATAGATTTGAATACATCTGTGAAGTGATTTTTTTTCTTCTTCTAATTAATCCCCGGAATTTCGATATTAAACAATAAAGCTTTCATGTGTATCATCAATAGCAATAAATAACCCTCTACCAGTCAGTTTATACTCACAGTCACGTTCAAGGTCAAAGTATTCAAGGTGAAGTAGATACAAAATAAAGTACTGGTATACAGACAGACCACAGCGTCCTTGAATTCGCACGCATTTATGTTTGGTTTTGTCTAGTGGTGGTTATTTTACCTGACTTTGGTTTAGTAATGGTTATTTTACCTGACTGCTAAGAAGGCATAAATGCTTGTTAGTAAGCAGCCAGAGGACCGACAGCTTTATGTCCACTCCAAGGAACCTGTTAATGAGGATTAATGCCTTACCAAGGGGCACTAGCGCATCGAGTCGGTTTCGAACCCGGGTCACCGGATTACGAGACCACTGCTCTACCAATTAACTCGCGCCGCCTACTATGTAAGTCGAATATGCATGAAATCTAGGTCTTGAGTGCGAAGTGCGAAAAAAATACCCCAAACTTACAATCCCCTAATTCCGCGGAGAAAGGGTATATTGACATGAAACTTCAGACAAAGTTAGATTAAAATTATGATGATATGCACTATGAACAAAAAAAGTCAGATTTAGGTTGTAAAGGTGTCTAATGACGAGGAATTATAAGGAATACATTTCGGTAACGGATGTTCGATTCATCAGCATGAAAATAATCGTGTTCGTCTGATGATTCAATGAAAAAAAGTAGTTTATCATCTTCATAAATTCTGCTGCTCTCCAGTGATACCTAAAGTATATTATTTCAAGTTCAATACCAATCGGGAGGTTTATAGTATAGACTCGTCTCTTACACAAGTAGAAAATATCTTTAAAAAAATATCTAACGATAGACAGTGCCAAGTTATTAGCAAATGCACTGGTATTACCATATTTTGATTATTGCTGCACCTCATGGTCAAATTGTAATCAAGGTCTTACCAGTGATACCTAAAGTATATTATTTCAAGTTCAATACCAATCGGGAGGTTTATAGTATAGACTCGGCTCTTACACAACTAGACAATATCGTTAGAAAATATCTAACGATATACAGTGCCAAGTTATTAGCAAATGCACTGGTATTACCATATTTTGATTATTGCTGCACCTCATGGTCAAATTGTAATCAAGGTCTTACCAGTGATACCTAAAGTATATTATTTCAAGTTCAATACCAATCGGGAGGTTTATAGTTTAGACTCGGCTCTTACACAAGTAGACAATATCGTTAGAAAATATCTAACGATATACAGTGCCAAGTTATTAGCAAATGCACTGGTATTACCATATTTTGATTATTGCTGCACCTCATGGTCAAAATGGAATCAAGGTCTTCGGGATACACTGATTAAGTTGCATAAACAGATGGCTAGGATTGTTCTCCAAATGAATGTAATTACACTAAGTTCAGAAATGTTCTAAAAACTCAAGTGGATGAACATGGAAAAACGTTGGCAATTCCAGAAATTTAAACTTATGTTCGATGTTGTAAACGGTATTTCCCCCTCATATCTTCAAGATAATGTTTACTCAGTCTGCAGCAACACATCGTTATAGCACTAGAATCGCTGATACTCGTGGATTCGTCATCCCCAAAGTTAAAACTGAAAATGGTAGAAGGGCCTTTTCTTTTGAGGGTGCAATGACATGGAACAACCTCCCTAGTGAGGTACGAAATGCCCAAACCAAGCAAGTACACTCAAATAAGTAGCCTCTATCACAAACTTCAATATTTAGTCATTACCAATTGCAGATCACTATATTTCTCATAAATATCCTACAAATTACAAATAATTATGTTTAGACACACTGTCACTACAATATACTATTTTTTTTTCTTCAAAATTTGTTTATGTATGATTTTCTTGATGACATGATTTTTTTTTTTTGATTTTTTTTTTGTTTACTTGCTGAGTTTAAATTTACATTTGAGATTTAATCTGTATTCTTTCTGGTATGTTTACTACTCACCATGTGATGATTTGTTCATGTATATGTATGTCTTTATATGTATTTTATATTATGCAGGGCCCCCAAGAATAACAGTATTTTAACTACTGATGGGGCTACCCTGTTGAAATAAAACGAAATAAACAAATAATAAATAAGTTCAAGATTGTCAACCAATAGAACCGGAACATCTTAGAAGAACACCTTATTTGACTCCTACGAAGATAATAGTGGTTGTTCTAGATTGTACTTGAGATTAAACCGGAATATCTTAGAAGAACGTCTTACAACATCCACCAGACTTTTGAAAGTAACTGTAACAGGAGCAAGTGGAAGCGAAAGAAAGTGTCCTGACAGCCCACTGGAATGAAAGACGGGGGCCATCAGTTCTGCAGGATAGGGGAGAAGATTATGTTCATCTAAAGAAGAGGGCCATCAGTTCTGCAGGATAGGGGAGAAATTTTGTTCATCTAAAGAAGGGGGCCATCAGTTCTGCAGGATAGGGGAGAAGATTTGTTCATCTAAAGAAGGGGGCCATCAGTTCTACAGGATAGGGGAGATGATTTGTTCATCTAAAAAAGGGGGCCATCAGTTCTGCAGGATAGGGGAGAAGATTTGTTCATCTAAAGAAGGGGGCCATCAGTTCTGCAGGATAGGGGAGAAGATTTGTTCATCTACCTGAAAGCCAAACAGACAATCAAGGTGAGGCAAGATGTTGATTATAGAGAAGTTGTGATGGTGATGATGATAGTGGTGGTGGTGGTTGTGGTAGTGGTGGTGATGATGGTGATAGTGGTGTCGGTAGTGTGTGTGTGTGTGTGTGTGTGTGTGTATTGGGTTTCTACAGACGCGTATCAATCAGATATGATTATTTACGTCTGGGGACCGATTTTTAACGTCACCATCCGAAAGACGTGACTCAGTTTCGAACCTGCGTCCTCGGCTGAATCAGTTTGTAACTTCCATTGTTAGCTGGATTACAGGCGCACGCCACAACGCCTAGTGGTGTCGGTAGTGGTGGTGATGATAGTGGTAGGAGTGGTGGTGATGCTGATGCTGATGTTGGATGATCATGGCAAGACAAGGTAAGATTGATGATAATGATGATTATGATTAGGCCTAACATAGTGATGGTAAGGTAGACGTGGTAGAATATCTGGATAGTAGTAATAGTGGCTTTGGCTTGTGCAATAGCAATTGGAGTGATCATTATCAAAGACGATGATGATGATGTCAATGATGATTATCATAATGGCTACTGTGACGATGAGGAGGAGGAGAAGGGGGATGACAATAGTTATAGTGATGATAATTATAATAATGATCAGGAACATCGTCATCATTATGTTGACGGCGACGTCCTTCGTCATGATCGTGACGCGTTTACGATGATGGAGTTTGCGGTGATGATGATGGCATATAAAATGATGTTAAAATAATTGATCATCTCACTTATGCACTTTGTATTCATACAATAATGGCGACAGAAGACAGCTGTACGCGTAGAAATCTTCATTGACAACCGGAAACCGCAATACATCTACATCTTCCTTAGATTAGTGAACCAAATCATCATCGTATACTGTGGCTCTCGCATCGCTTTCTGGGAAACTGGTTTCTTTGTATTACCAACTTTGATATCGATAGGATGCAACTAATCAACTTCTCCTAGTTCTCCAAATTTTATCTTCTGGTCTTTATGTTCTACTCTAAGGGTTTGTAAATGCACAATTTTTTATGGCGGTAGTATGCCCACTTTTATAACATTGTTATTGTTACGTACGTCACTGTGTTACAAGATGCAGAACTAGTGCACTTCACTTGTAATTTGATTCTGGTTTCATGGTTCTTGCTTCCTGGATATTGAGGTGGATCGTGCACTCATGCTCTTTTCAAAAGTTGATTCAAGTATGGTTCTGTCTGTCCTTGGAGTTCTCATAGATCTCCCACGCCTTATTTGTTAAACCATGACCGTCCTCCATAATAATTGTTTTCTCTACTTTTTTAGCCTCTTATTTTAAATGAGTCTTTAATCTTTCATTAATAGGTATAAAATAGGTGCTGAAGAAGGATGTGGAGATAAGTCCGGTGATAGTAGTCAACCGGACATTAATATCACAACAAAATTTGCAGTCTCAATCTATGAGCATTATAAGAGAGTAATAAAAAGTTTTCCAAATTAAATCTTTGACTATAGTGTTTTCGCGCATTATCTAATATTCTTATATCGTGGTTATCTAGCAGTGGCGTGGCCCTCTTATCTGCATTATCTAATGCAATTTATCATGATTGTATAGAATATAGATCATTGGATATTTCTGATGAAATGGCAAAATGAATCGGGTCGATTGAAATATTTTTAGAGCTCATCTTGCAAAGAGAGAACCGTTTTACTTAATTTTCTTTAAACAAATAATATGATAGATTTCATAGAAGTCTGTTGATCTCCAGAAATACATTCGATATGTGATCACACTGTAGGGACCTTTGTATAATTTTCTTTACTTTCTATTATAGATAACAGCATTGTGTGGAAATTTCATCAGGGAATATTATCACAAAGAAATATCATGATAATCATCTCGATTGAGATCGTAATCCCGTATGATGACGTAAATCATGGCTATAATGCAGTACTACAATTCAAAGAGAAGCCGCTTTTAGATTATGCAGTGGCGCTTTCTGAGAAGGGGTTTGATAATTATCTAGTGTTCAGAAACCGAGGGTTTGCAAAGTGGACAGAGAAAGAGGGGGAGAGACCGCGAGATAAAGAGGAGAAAGAGAGAGAGAGTGTTTGTGTGTGTGTGTGTGTGTGTGTGTGTGTCTGTCTGTGTGTCTGTCTGTGTGGTAGAGAGAGAGGATGAGGGATGGAGGAAGAGGGTGACGAGAGAGAGAGAGAGAGAGAGAGAGAGAATGAGAGAGAAAGGGGAGGGGGCTCTGCAAATTCGTTGTGTAACGACTTTACACAACATTGGATGGTGTACTCCTTACACAGAGGTTGTGTTAATTGTGTAACAAAAAATTTCACAACTTTACACAACGAATTTGCAGGAATTTGTTGTATAATTTTTGTTTACGCAACTATAACTTAACCCCTGTGTAAGGAGTGAACCACCCAATGTTGTGTAAAGTCGTTTCACAACGTTACTCAACGAATTTGCAGGAATTTGTTGTATAATTTTTGTTTACACAACTATAACTTAACCCTGTGTAAGGAGTGAACCACCCGATGTTGTGTAAAGTCGTTTCACAACGTTACTCAACGAATTTGCAGGAATTGAATTTGTTGTATAATTTTGTTAACACAACTATAACTTAACCCTGTGTAAGGAGTGAACCACCCAATGTTGTGTAAAGTCGTTTCACAACGTTACACAACGAATTTGCAGTGGGGGGGGGGGAAGAAACGGGAAATAATATTGAGGTATGCTTGAAGTCATACTGAACAAGATCATGGAGATGAAAGAAATATTGTCGCCTAGAAGCTTTGGCTCATTAGAATGTGTCTCATTATTATAAGTAGTAGTAGTAGTAATAGTACTAGAGGAGGTAATTTTAGTAGTAGGACATCCAAGTGATGTTATCTGTGAAATCAATATCTGATATTGGCTACTTAGAAGACAGAATACACCTCATTACATTTGCATATCTGAACAAATCGGTCGATGAAGGAGGAGAGTGTACAGTGAACACTTTAGATCATTTTTATTTTTTTAAAACAGAGCGAAAAGCGAATAGCCCACAATTTTTGACCAAAAAAAAGACGACAGAGTCGGTTGGTGTACGAAATTACCTCGGTGAAACGAGACGAAGGATTTCAAGAGAATAGACAATAGCAGACAGAGGGAGGTAGAGAGTGAGAGAAAGGGAGATGGAAGTTAATAGACAGAGAAGGAGGGTAGAAGAGAGAAGAGAGATGGTAGACAGATTGAGAGAGAGAGTGGGAGGGAGAGATAAAGTGAGAGAGTATGGGATACATTGAGAGACACGAGAGAGACGGCTATTGGTTGCCTATCTTCAGGTGCTGTTGCTGCCCTCGCCAAGCACGCATCATTAAAAAACAGCTATCAGCGAATTCCAAGAAAAGCGCTCTAAAAGATTCACGCGTTATGACGGTACACCGAGCTAGCGAGGCAGCCGTAAGCTGTTACGCGTGAGGAAGGTCTTTCACACCCGCGGATATATCACCGGCGAGCGATGCAAACTGCGCCAATGCGATGGGATTATCAGTATGTGGAGCTAAAAAGGTGCAGTGTTGCAGTGCGCGATTATGTGTATACATGCGATATACCGAAACGGGTGCTCCCCTGCGTTTTTGTGATCTATAGTAGATGTAGAGTCATGTCGGAGCAATATGGCGTTGAGGATAGTCGAGAGTATACTGGATATTTTCGTCTAGCTTTTTGGCTCATACTTCTATAAGCATTTTCACCTACTTTATCCTACTATATTAATATTCGAGACTGAGATACAGTATTACCAGGAGAGGAGGGCTGGGGAATAAAATTATTTCAGATACAATATAACATTTCATTTACTGGCCTCAACCTCCTCACACTCAAATAGGTTATAATTATGCTCGTAACATAATGTTGACTGGGAAAACATGACTTTAAAAATCATCTGGACCCCACCCCTCCACTGAGGAGTCGCACATTGGTCATTTATTTCTTGTAAATACCATTTATTCGACAAAACGATTATTTTCATGATTTCGGAGAAACAATAATGTTCTTTTGTTGTGATTATGATGGGTACCCCTTTTTATATCTTTAATTTCCTTTGACGTACTAATCACTGTATCCTCCCTTTCACTCTTTCCCCCCCTCTCTCTATCTCTCACATCTCCCAAAGTTTCCAAATGTTAGCTAAAACTTCTGAAAGCCTTCACGACGAGTGCAGAACATTTCCTGCACGCGCTGTCCCTCAAGCGTCCCAGCATAGTGTGTCATTTTCCAATAACAACTCCCCCCACCTGCGTACGTATCAGCGAAAAAACAAAAGGTTTATCGAAGCAGCCGATACGGGATATTGTCGATTTTGTCCAGCGGTTATTTTGGCGGGAGAATGTTTTCTTTTCCGATCGTTTTACTTGTGACGTCATTCTCTTCCAAGCTGCAGACACCGGGCTGATATAAGATGGAGGGAATTTCTGAGAAACTTGAAATGAGTTGCCCCGAGTTGATTAGACCGAGGTCTGATTGACACGTTTGTCTCCCCTCATTCTCTCTCACAACCCCCCTCTCTCTCTCTCCCCCTCTCTCTCTATTTCTCTCTCTCTCTCTCTATCTCTCATGCTCTCTCTCTCTCTCTCTCGCTCTGTACTAAAATTGTACTATGAATTGTCACCCACCAATAGATATATCTTGGCACATTGCGCCGAAAAGGCGATAGAGTGAAATTTGTCTGTAATTACACTTTAATAAAATAATATGGAAAGCTGATAGTTTCCAAGAATTATCAGTTAAACCATCACGTTTATGCATAATTATGCAATAACAACTTGATATTGACATTGGGATACAGAACATCATTGTCGAAGTATACGTTTTCTGTAGATTCGAGAACTTAAAACAAACCTGTATAAGTCATTCATTTTGTAATGATTCTGTACGTGTACTTTGACATTCATTACTATTTATATATGTATTTTTCTATATAGACCCATGCTTTGAAGAAATATAAAATAATTTGACAGTATCTTTTTATCTAAATGTTTCTTATTGAAATGAAAGTTGTTTTCCAAACATTTAGTATTTTATACAGTTTATAAATGTGATTAACATAGTATAATACTCGCATGAAACTTTTCCGAGTATTGATCTGGTATGGTTTAATTGTACAAGCCCACCGACTCATCCATACACGCACGCACACACACAGCTACCCACACATAACAAGAAATAGTTTTCACAATAGACCTTAATCCGACTATATAGCATTATGGTATCACGAACTGCATCTCTTTCTATACGTTCCAATCTACCGTAGATCGCACTATCTATTTGGCTATCTTAGTATTCTGTCTTCGAGGAAAAAATTCATCGATTTTGTGATCGTTTTTGTGCCTTACATAAGTGAAACAATATTCTATATTTCCAGGTACTGTCTGTTCTAGTATTATAATTGCCTATATACCTTGGTTTTAACATAATCATTCGTTTTTAAATATTTCCCAGCCTATACCAATTCTCTCTTTGTCTCTCTCTCTCTCTCTCTCTTCTTGTTCTTCTTCTTCTCCTTTACCCGTCTCTCTGTCTCAATACCAGTCCGTCTTTCTGTCTTTCTCTTTATCGCTCTCTCTCTCTCTCTCTCTCTCCCTCGCTTTCAGTTCCAAAATTAAACATTGCAACTCTTCATTACTATTATTATAACAAGTAACATTTTTTTAAATTTCCCTCTTCGCAAAATAGATGTGATAATAAAACAAACATATTTCCTCTCAAAACCAGTTGTGGCCTTTCCTCACTTTCTTCCCTTTCGACAGGTGCATTATCCCCCCCCCCCCCTCTACAATTTATACACTCTTTCAAGAAACCTTCACTTGATACGGGATCCATCGCAATGCGACTATCGTTGACCCGTTTAATGACTACACGCATGGGGAAACTCTATCTGGATTCAAAAGGAACAGGATAAAAAGCAATACAGCCTGGAAGCTTTCTCTCCGTATTTCCTCAACATGGCTGGCCGGTTGTGACGAGATTAACAAAGCCCGTTAACACTGCAGGTATTTTTGCTTTAAATTCTTTTCGCCGGTCGAGTTTGCCTTTGTACCACGGGGAAACTCTGTAGCGCAGCTGTGATGGGTGGCGTTTATTAAAGCGGACATGAGACGACGGAGCGCAGCGGCGCCGCATCGTAATACCATTTCGGTTAGGTCAAGCTTTACGAATTTTGCAAAGTATTTTTTCTTCCAGTATGAAGAACGAGGCAGTCTGAACGAGACCCTTGCTGTGGTGGATGGGGGGGGGGGGGGGGGGGGGGTGCTTGGCCTTGCGCTCTCCAGCCTTGCATACGCAATCGAATTCTCGGAAAAGATTTGTCCAGGAGGGAATAATCAACGATCGAAACCCACCGAAGGGAAATGGTTATCAAATACTCCCGTAGAGTGAGTTGCGAAATTGAGGCTCTCTTATTTTTCTTCTTTTTTCCTCTCTCTTCACTCTCTCTCTCTCTCTCTCTTCACTCTCTCTCTCTCTCTTCACTCTCTCTCTCTCTCTCTTCACTCTCTCTCTCTCTCTCTTCACTCTCTCTCTCTCTCTCTCTTCACTCTCTCTCTCTCTCTCTTCACTCTCTCTCTCTCTCTTTCTCTTTCACTATCTCTTTTCTCTTCCTATTTTCTCTGTCTTCTCCCTCTTTTCTCCTTCGATCTCCTTTCTCTACTATCGCTCTTTCTAGTTTCTTCTCTCTCTCACAACACACATACACACACACAATCATTTGCGCGCTATATCTGTCCCTCTCTCTATAGGTCTTTTTTCATACTTCCTCACTTTCTCTTTCTTTCTCTCTCTCTTTTCCTTTTTTTCCCTCTTACACACTCACGCACATACACACAGTCACACTCACACATTCATAGTTTTCATTTCTCTACCTGTCTGCATTATGCGCATATTATATTCGCACCTTTCGGAAGGGTATGGAGTAAAAGAAAATTATATAAATTGTAATCTTTTGCTGGCACAGTGAAGTGCTTAAATTTAAGCTTCGTGGTCGGCGGTTTTGGATATTTTATAACCTGCTAAGTAATTGTGAAAACCTACAATCTTCAAAGGTATTTCCCCCTTTTTCAGCTCTAGAAAGTTCAGTCAAGCCAGTACAGATTACAAGCATGCCAGTTTCAAATCTCGAATGACTAGACATTTTCTTTCGCGCGCGCTTTCTCTCGTTCTTTTTTCTCTTACTTCCTCACTTTCCTTTCTCGTTCTTTCTCTCTCTCTCTCTCTCCTACTTTCTCGTTTTCTCTCTTCCTATTTCTCTCACACATACATGCACATGCAACACACACGACCCACGCACCCTCACACACCCTTCTTTTCCTCTCTCTTCTATTTCTCTCACACGCACACACAAACACCTTCACACACCCTTCTTTTCCTCTTTCTCCCATTTCTCTGACACACACACACACAAACACCTTCACACACCCTTCTTTTCCTCTCTCTTCTATTTCTCTCACACCCACACACACACACACACACACCCTTTTTTCCTTTCTCTCCTTTTTCTCTCTCACCCACACCCACACACACACACCATCAAACACCCTTCTTTTTCGCTCTCTTCTATTTCTCTCTCACCCCCCCACACACACACACCATCAAACACCCTTCTTTTTCGCTCTCTTCTATTTCTCTCTCACCCCCCCCCCCCCCACACACACACACCATCAAACACCCTTGTTTCTCTCTCTCTTCTATTTCTCTCGAACTCACGCACCCTTCTTTCACTCTGTCTCTCTCTCTGCCTCTCTCTCCTATTTCTCATTTTCATATCTCCACCTGTCTGCATCATGCGCATATTATTTTCGCATTTCTTGGAAGAGTTAATGGACTAAGAGATAATTATATGAATTGCAATATTTTGCTGGTACAGCGAAGTGCTTGGATTCAAGCCTCGCGGTCGCGATTTTTGATAATTATAGCGTGCTCAGTAATTGTGAAAACTTAC
This sequence comes from Strongylocentrotus droebachiensis, assembly GCA_035222895.1. Lineage (NCBI taxonomy): Eukaryota > Metazoa > Echinodermata > Echinoidea > Camarodonta > Strongylocentrotidae > Strongylocentrotus > Strongylocentrotus droebachiensis. The sequence continues at coordinate 181,196 of JAVYIG010002342.1, forward strand.
AATCTTATAATCTATTCACCTCCTAGAAAGTTCAGTCAAGCCAGTTAAGATTACAAGCAAGCCAGCTTTTAAAATGTTGAATAGTATATCTTGGTGACTAGACATTTTCTCCAACAATTTATGATAGCTGTAATTCATCGGAGTTATATATAAGATGAGGATTATGGTTGCTGTCGAGTTTTTTAGTTAGATTTTGTGATATAGGGTTTGGGTTAGCTAGAGTGTTTGGTCCAGAACTGAAGTTAGGAATTAGGTTTGTGTAACCGCAGAGCCATTATCACCGGGGCACTGTGCAGTAGATCCGGTTTATTGAAGTTCTTGAAGACGTAATGGTCTTGTTTGGACCAACAACTAGTAAACAAGATTTGTTTTTAACCACTTAGAAAACCACAGTCAACAAAACTGAAGACGGATTACCTCGTGGTTTCATTATACGTAATATTGTCCTTTTTCTTCGTAAATACTTCTTGAACTTTTCCTTTTTAATCATTGTAGGTGAAGATACTTTTACTGAAGAAAAAAAGAATTGTTTAGATAGGGAAATATTCTCCTTAATTGTACTGTTTTTTTCTGTAAAGAGTATATAGTAAAACTACAAAAGTAGTAGTTGTAGTGGTATTAGTAGTAGAAGTAGTATAGTAGTAGTAGTATAGTGGTATTCGTAGTAGTAGTAGTAGTAGTAGTAGTATCATAAAAGTAGTATTAGTATTATAAGTGGTAGTAGTAATAGAATAAGTACAACCATAGTAGTACAGTGTAGTAGTAGTTGTAGTTATAGTAGTAGTAATAATATTGTTGTTGTAGAAGTAGTAGTAGTAGTAGTCATATAATTTGTGGTAGAAGTAGTAGCAGCAGCAGTAAAATATAGTGGTATAGATTTTACTTAATAATATGTTAAGCACTAGGCTAATGAATGTGCCACCATATCCATTTAAAAAACTGATCCCAACAAAAACAGGCTTTGAAAAGCGTTCATGAGATCAATGCTGTGTACGTTTGTCCTTAACATTTACATATCATTATTCATTATTCAATAAAAAGGAAGAAACATATCGACAAAGCGACATGATGACTATCGTATGTAATAATATCAAAAACACCGATAAGCATACAGTTATAAATAGTTCGAAAAAGCGAGAGAGACTTAATTTCTGCATAATACATTAACCACTCGGCTCATAAATGCGGACAAACACATAAATTGTATAACAGGATAAATGCAGAATAAAGCTTTAACAGAGTATAGGTAGGATATGATACGACCGAATGACGGATTTAAGAAGTCAATGACCGCTCGAGCTTTATACTATAAAGAGATGTGAGGAAGTGGTGTGCTCTTGTTTGGGGATTCAAGTTAAAGAGCTGGGCTCCTGTAACATAAAAGTTACAAATAATCCTATATCACCTTTAACCAACGGTTGAATTTTATGTTACAGATAGATATATTGCATAGCAAAATACGATCAATGGCAGCAATATTGAAGATACAATAGATTTTCCCCGATTAATTGTAATTTTACTTTTTTACAGGGCCTGGTCATAGTATTGCAGTTACATCGTACAAGAAACTAGAAGCAATTAGGAAATGTTTGCAGTGTAGTACCTAAGAATTGATGTATTCTGCAGGGGTTTTCAAACCATCAGAATGCTAAGAAACAGACTCAGTCTAGCTGAAAGTCACATGCCCTCTACACAGAAATGTATATATGGGACAACATAAACACGAGACGCGAAAAGTTTGATCTCTTGTCATAGTTCGAATATGAGGGCATTTTATGAGCCTTCCTTTTCAGGAGACATTTTTCCTACGGTATTCTTCCACAGGAACATGAAAATCTTACAAATCATTTACCAGCTTTTGAAGCACTCAACTTTCCCTTATATGAATTAACAGGTTATGCGGGTTATTTAACAAGTTATGCGGGTTGGCTTTTTCCCGAGAACTATATTGTTACAAGATGAAGACGAATCGGGTCCATGTGACAAGATTTTAACCGCTGTTATCAGCAGTAGAAATCTCAGGTTTTGCTAGTGGTCTACATTCGAGAGGAATCGATGAGATAGAAGGTAGGGGTATTGAACGAAAAGCATGGATTAGGAATAGGAGGAAAAACACACATTAATAAAACAAAAACAACAACAACAACACCAATGGCAGACGAGAGAAGACAAGGGAGGATGCATAACATACATTTGATTAGACGAATTTCTTTTTTTTTTAAATGGATTGAGAAGAAAAATGAAAAGGCAGAAATATGTACAGTTTAAAATTAAAAAAGTACACAAGGTAACAGAAACAAAAACATATAGCATCAAAACCGAGTGAGATGGGGAATGCCATATAAGAAAGAGAAAACCGATTAAGCAAAAATAGTGCAAAACTTTGTTATGGTAATTCCAATGGTAATATCACGTTTAATTTGAAAACAAATAATAAGGGTAGGGTATATATATATGTAGTAATAGCTTTACTAAAAGGGGAAATATAGTTTTTCTCTTAACTCTTTTCTCTGTTGAGATGAATTACGACATCATTAAAATGAATTCAAATGTTCAAGAGGAATATGACATATCTTTGAGATTTCTAAAAAAGTATTACATTTTGTTTATAAAGTTATGTATACGATAGCATAACTGCAGGTCTATATAATTTCTGCTTCCTGACTTAATGTGTATGAATATAATTAGATAATTAAAATAGGCTACTCAACAAAAGTGTTATACATGTGTCAACTAATTGAATGATTCCATAACTGAATACTTAAATTGTAATGTGGGCAGGTCGCATTAAAAATTCCCCAAACGAATTTCAGTCCCAGTCCGCCCCTACTCCTTAAAGGTATTACAAAGTTTTGGTGTGGGGTCAAGAATTTGGTTCAAATTAACATATTGGAAGCATATGCGTTCCTACAATATACATTGATCGTTGTCGAGGTTGAAATCGAGTCTAAAGTTAGTTATGAAATTATAAATAATAAACTCTTTATGTTGTATAGCTCCCTCTCAAGGTCAAAATGTTAATTTAGCTATAAAACAATGTTTCTTGACCAAAATCGACCGATTAGCTATTCCCGTTTGGAAATTATATATCTCAACTACATATTCTGAGATTTTCATGGTCGCAGCTACCATTTTACGGCCATAGGCGCTATTTGAAATTTATCAAAATTTACCGGGAGCACTGGTAAATTTTTATATTCAATTTTTCTCGAAAACAGAAGTGTTTTAGGGGCTAATTTTTTTAGTGCTTATAATACATCCACAGGGGCATCCAAATATATTAAAATTGTAAAGATTCACTATCCACTCAATTTCCAAAATTTCCCAAAACTTTGTATTACCTTTAAAGTTATATTGAGTCTGTCACATGGTCACGGTATAGATTGCATTAATAAAATGATTCTTACCAAGAAATCCAGATGGTCATTACACTTATCCGTTGTATGTGTCCTTCAAAATAAAATCAGACAGCGCGGTCATGAAAATAATGAACCACAATGACGTCACTCAAAACTTGTTGCCATGACTACCATTATGTTAATGGTCATATTCCATGGGATCTCAGAGCCGTGGAGTAATGGTTTGATGGAAGGAAGACGCAGAGACATGGAGAGGGGGGAAGAGATGGAGAGAGCAAGTAAAAGGGCAAGGACGCCTAGGGGGAGGTGGTGGAGGGGAGGGTGAAAGAGGTGGGAAGGGGAGGAGGAGAGGGGAGAGAGGAGAGAGAGAGGAGGAGAGAGGAGAGAGAGAGGAGGAGAGGGGAGGGAGATGAGGAGAGGGGAGAGGAGAGAGAGAGGAGGAGGAGAGGGGAGAGAGAGGAGGGTGATCAGGCTGACGGTTTATTAAAAGGTATAATAAAGAATGATTTATGTTTACTGTCGAAGTAGGCATGCGTTTATTTGTTAAGACCTTCTTAGTTTCACTGACAGTATATTAAGTTTGAAATAATTTTTATTTAATGCTATCTGTATATTCAGGTATTGTATATTTCCTTGTTGAAATTATAAGAAACCGGTATAATTACTGTAGATAATGAAAGTGCAAATGTGTTTTTATAAAAAAAAAATTTATCTGAAACGACTATAAGACAGAGATGACATTAATAATGCATGCCCTTTACGCGAGATGACTATGTCCTATATACGCAGCTTTGTTATGTAGAACACTGAAAACGCACTCGTCGTTCTTTTTAAATCCTTTGAAAGTATGCACTGCTATACTGGGCGTCAGATTAATGAAAGTGCCCCTGAGTTTTCTTGGAAAGCGACATTAGATTGATCCTTCTAAATCAAATCAGTGCCATAGCAACCCGTGAATACGCTCCAGGCTTAAAGGGCAGGGTGATATTTATTTTATTGACTGCGCAAGCTGATGACAACAGGCGTTGCATAGGTGTTTATAATTATGTGCTCTTTCGAATTGAATTGCGATGATATTTATCAATATGTGATGTGAATGATGTCTAATTTTACACTTGACCGTTTTCGTTCTTCCTTCCCTCTCCTCTTCTTGTTCTTCCTTCTCTACCTCCTCTGTTCTTCATAATCTCTGTCTTCTCCTTCAATTATCTTTCTCTCTTTTTCTCTCTATGTCTCTCTGTTTCTTTCTCCATTTTAGAAATATATCTATCTCTCACTCTCTTTTTTTCTTCTATCATTCTCTTTTCTACAACTGTTACAATAACACGAAAGGAGACGGGAGAGGGAAAAAAGAGGGGAAAAGAGAGATACAAATCTATCTCTGATAAAATGAGGAAGGGGAAAACTGAAGAAGAAAGAAACAAGGAGAGAGGTGTAGGGTGGGAGAAATTAGATAGCAAACGTATCATGTAACGAATGCATTAACAAGAAGAAAAAAAACGACTTTATATCAACTATATCAAGTTATGTTTCTAAGCTAAACCTGTTGTATAATCTTGACTTATACAAAGAAAAATAACTTGTTATCAACAGCCTATTTTCCCCCTGGAATTATTGGCATCAAGAGGTAGATTGCATCATTTTGTTGACTTAAGGAGTTTGTTTTGTTCCTCGAGAAAAGGATTTTGAAAACATTTCTAAGAAAGTAGATAATGACCGCTCAACACGACCACGCGTGTATATACCCTTGTTTTTACAAATAAAAAACAAGAATACGTGTGGGGGTAATGCCATGACTATAGTCCCTGGGAGTGGGAAATGCATTCGCAAAGTTTGTTTTTCTTCGGAAAAAAGCGTTATCAATTTCAATGTATCATTTTCCTCCGCGAGGCATTTCATGGCAGCTCCCCGGAATGCACTGTTGTCCATTTCACTCTAAAATTTAAACCGAAAAAGAGCAATTGTGGATTTTTAAATATTTTAAATGTCAATTTCTTCGTAAAACTGTAAAAGTTGGCGTGGCATTTCGGAACGTGCATCTCCAGTCGGACGATTTTCATTTTTTGTAGTCGTTTTCGGAATGAAATTACCTTTAAAGTTACCTTTATACAATTATAATTAGTTCAATGCGTCAATAATATTCTGTCGGCGCGATCAATAATCAATTCGGTTCTTTGTTTATATAAAATTCTGTCGCAATCAAAAGGAACCTTATGATCTTCGGCTGATGTGAACGCATTATGAGATACTGACCACTTTCGTCGACTAAGTTTAACTGTAATATTATTAATTTACTTTTTTCCATACCCGTGATCTTTATTCGAAACTTAAGCATCATCAGTGGCCGATGACAGGGGCCCGGAGGCAACATCCGCTCCTCATGAAATGTCATATAATAATTTTGTATGATGTTTCTGGATTATGTTACAGTGTTATCAAAGAGTGTTGCAATTTCATTTCTGTCTGGTATTTCGCTGCTCCTCGCCTTCTTGCAGCCCTTTTTCTTCATAAAGTTTAAGTATCCATGGAGAATGGGCTGAGTAGCTCCCCCCCCCCCCCCCATCGAATGGCGGAAAAGGAATAGAAAAAAATTGAAAGAGGTAAGAAGGAAAGTGAAAATAGACACCCTCCCAGTCTCCCCTCCCCCTCCTCTAGCGGGTAGCCTTTTAAATTGTTTTATCCATTCCTTTAGTTCAATGCCCCCCCCCCCCCTCCCCCATGCCTGGACCCACATTACGTCACGCCTATCTTTTTAAAATAAATTGTGGCAATTTTTCAGAGAGACCTCAAGGTCGTGTTTAGTGAATGCTTCTTGGTCATTAGGTGAAAATAAGATGACTAGAAGCATCAATTTCCTTCCAATACCCTGTAGACTAAAATACCCTTGGTCCCTAATGTAAAGCATCGATGAAAGTAAATGATAACAGTCAGGCTTGTGGGCGATTCATCTTCGAAAGTAGGTGCATATCAAATTCATCAATTCTCGTTACTCTTAATGATTTTGTAAACAACTTCAAACAGGACACTCAAAACACAATTATATACGTAATGTGGTTGAAAATAAGATACATTATACTTCCTTGTGCCAAAATCATGATAATGGTGTTCTTTTATTCGTGTACTGTACAAGTTTCCCTTCTATTTCTCATGTGTTTGTAAGTCTGAATGAAACAAATAACTTTTAAAAAAACTATGATATTATAACGGGAACATTGTTCAGCGTTGATTTGATTTAATTCATTTTCCAATCGAGTTTACAGTCAAATAAATGGTTATGGTGTTTTCGAAAATGCTCCGTATTTCTTTTATTGGACTCCAAGGAAGGGTTTAATGTCCTACCAAAACAATTGCACGTAAATTGTCTTGTCATCAAGTCCCTTATTCCAAGAAATTGTCATACATAAATGTACATACTTCACATACCATGGCAGGAACATTGTCCCAATCCAGACTCATGGCGGGTCATACAATTTTTGCAGCACTGTGCCAAACAATACAATATACTTTGTGTTACAGTTGCAGTTGTGTAAAAGATTATAATTATGGGCTTTACAATAATACAATCAATGTTCTTTGGTTGTCCATTACTAATTTAGAAGGGAAATGAGTATTCGTACAGAGGAATATTATTATTATAATTTTCATAATATTTGCATCATAATTATGAAATGAATGGTATTCATCTAAAGAAAAAAGAACTATAGCCTACTTTAGTTTATGATATAGTTAATCTTTCGTTTTAATACTATACGTCCCTGGAATTTGAGGTATTTCATCTCACCCGCAGCCCTGTTAAATCACGTATGCCCAGTCACCACCGGCATCTTTAATAAATGGATATAAGACAATACGAAACTCGAGCCCTTTTCAAATCAAGAAAATCGCTTCGAAGAAACACGGATTGATCACCGCATTGTTCGCCTCTCTTGTAATTACTTTTGGATCATGCGAGATGAATAACGCTGGATTCGGAGAAATACTAGGTTTCAATTACACAAATTAATGCCATTTAGATCGATAAATCTTGTTCGTGAATTCCCTTGTGGATGCATTTGCATTATTAAAAAAAGCTATTATCATTTCACATGTCATGAAAAGAAGAATTCGGATTTAATTTGTTTGTTGTTAGACAGAAGAGCGTTAATACCGCGTTAAGATACAAAAATTATATTATTCAATTCCTTAAGAATGCTCCGTCTCGCCAGACGACCATTAAGGTTGTGATTTATTATTTTGAGAGGATTCCAACATGAGAACATGGAAGAGAAATCATTAGAAACTATAAAGAGAGTATTCAAATAAGATGAAAAAGCACTGGGAGACCGAAAGATAGAAGCAAAAAATACACAAAGAGAAAAGGGGGGAGAGAGAGAGAGAGAAAGAGATGGGGGGGGGGGACAAACAAATTCAGGGCCTTGCAGGGGAATATTATTGTTCATGCAATTCGATGTCAAACGATTTAGGTTTGACATCGTTAAAAGGGGTTGAATGTAGATGATAAAAGCAGATTTATTTTCAAAGGAAACTTCCAGTTGAATGCACGCATCAATAGTGTATAATTTATATCTTTTTAAAAGGATTAAAGTCAGTTTAGCATTCTTCTGTCGGTAATATTATGAAGATCAATTGTCACTAATCTGTCTCTTAATGTTAAACAGAGTATAATAGGAATGAGGGATTTCCCCCTTTCCTCTTTCATCCATTGAGCCTGCCCGTTGCAATTCACCGGTTTATACAATGGTTTACTCATCTTAATGTAAATGTATACACAGGATTGGAAGTCGATTCTTTTCATCGTCATAGCAGGGATTAATCCAAGCTCAAAAGAGTGGGTTCCACTTTTAGAAGAGTTATTGAAACCACTAGTTTGGAGAGGACTCTACGATTAGTTTGAAGTCAATTCAACTGAAAAATATGATTTCTATTATGACTCTAGATAAAAAGGGAATTACATTCCTCCGCCTAAGATTTAAGTACATCACCTTTGTGAGTTTAGGCCGTGTAGGACAAGACAATCAAGGAAGCGGAACCCTGTTCGACTGCAAAAACACGGTTCAGATTAAGAAGTCAACCAAACTCAAAGTTATGAAGGCCATACCTTGCAGCTGGCCACCGTCCTTCCATGCCCCCATTCCGAACGTCGTCATAATTATCATAAACAACATTTGCTGATTTAGGGAAAGCTCAAGGGGTGTGCGCCCCTGCCCCCAGCGAAACAAAAAAAAATGCCTAAACTTGACACATGCGTGTGCCCTCTCCGCCGAAGATTATTTTTTGTAGATTAATGAATACTCTTTGAAGTAATTATGTTGACCTTCTTTTTTTAACCAAAAAACCCACAAATTGAGCCTTCCCGCCTCTCCCCCCCCCCCCCCCGGTCAAATAATCCGGGAACCGCTACTTGGCGGGAAAGAGGAGAAACTTTATATATAACAACGTTAGAACCACTTAAGCAGTTAAGTATGATCCACCCTGCACTCTTAAATTCTGACCTCATTAAACCATCCAATAAGTGTTAAATTGACAAAAATGGGGGCAAGGTCATTCCGAGCTGTTATTGGGAAGCAAGCAGATAAAAAACAGGCAGGCAACGAAGGAGATAATTATTTATTGAACACACACACACACACACACGTGATTGTGTATAGGCCGCGAGAGAATGTTCGAGCTGGTCGGAAAGATTTCCCGCGCGGCGAATTCCAGGAAAAGTCGAACTTCTTTTCTGTCAAAGCACGCGCTATTGGTTTACGGTTTTGAACGCCGCTGGCCAGCTGCGTTACAATTTTTGTTTGTGGGTAGAGGAAATCGCGCGAAAACACTTGAAACAAAATTCCACGCAGGCGATATACATTTTTTTGCCACTTGCCCAACCAAATTTGTCTTCGTTTCTTACATCTATCATTGAGATAAATACATACACCTCACAGTCTTTACGCAAGCCATAATATTTTGTAATTCAACAACCCCTCAAATGTTTACATTTAGATAACTTTTATTATAAAAAGCATGTCAATGTAAAAACAAATATAAGTCAAAAGTTTATCAAAGCCTTGTATAGCGTTGTTGTATTTATGTGAAAATCTTCGACTTGCAAACTGTTACGCTTTTCTTTCTTCTTCCAACTATTAGATACTAACAAAATGTACATAATGCCTACAGACTACAGAGGGTACTTTCCAAGTACTTCGTAACAAAATGTAGCATATCTCAAATAAAATTGATACTAGAGTCATGTACACTCTTATTTCCACGGAGTCAAATTTCACTCTGAATGGCGTCAGCTGGGAGTCAACTCTATTCCTAGTTAAAGTGACACGGAAAAGGAGTCATCTTGACTCTGAACTGAGTCAATTCTCAGCTGATGCCACACAATCCGAGTCAAATTGATTCGGAATCCGTGTCACTTTAACTAGGAATAGAGTTGACTCCCAGCTGACGCCATTTAGAGTGAAATTTGACTCCGTGGAAATAAGAGTGTAGGTTCGTTGGTTGATGGGATCATGGTAATATCCATATTCCCTGAAATTCAACCTTGAACGCAGCTTTTGATGTTTATTTGTTTCCATCTTGCTCACGTTGTCACATTGATTATCAAGCAAACTTCCTTCGTTTCTATTTTTCTCAGACCCAATCGCGAGGTGTTACTGAATCGAATTCAATGTTGGTTGGTACCTAGAAATCCCTAAATCGTTTCCATGCATAGCCGCACGAACTCACCTAACCGGACGCTCCCAATAATTTACGTTCTCTTCAAGTGCTTGTTATCGGGAAGAAGAAATAAATCAACTTGATGTAGATTTTCAAACTGTACAAATACGCTAAGAGCCAAGGTCTTTCGAGTCAAGACCTGAGTCTTTAAATTCAATTTCTTTCTACATACAGTCATGTCTAAAAATCTGTCCAATTTAGTCAGAAATTCAGAAAGTATGATAAGTGATTTTCTTGTAAATGTAAAATCAATACGAGCTTACGGTATCGCAAACGGCTGTTTTCCATGCAGGTACCTGATTGTAATCAAATCAAAGTTTTTAAGTTTTTTGTCATTGCCTGCCGTGTAAATAGGTTTCGTAATAAAGATTATTGAGTCGAATTTGCATTGCTCGAGATGGTGGTACCAGGAACTGTCTACGATTAGGCACATTATATTTATTCCGTTTTGCAGTTTGGTAATAGAACTCGGGATGTTTTTCGCGTTCTTCAATTAAGTAGAAGGAACATCAATATCTAATTTCAAATCAGTCTTTCCAAGGAATAATAAACCGACAACCGTGTCAAACAATCGCTCAAAATATTCACCACCCATCACAGTACGTGATAAGGACACTACAAATGAAAAGTCACAACCCTCGACTTAGAAACCGATTACCCGATATCATATCGGGACGGGATATAGCTGACATCACTATGCACTTGAACTTCGCGTGACGTCATAGATTGTTGTGGTTCCCGCCAAAATATTCGAGGTATTTCACGCCTGCGGCTATTAGATATCGGACGGGATCGTTTCTTGCTGCCGGTACGTCATCACGGTGTTTGAAATGAAATGAATATTCATGTAGGATGATTTGAATATTCATTGTACCAGCTATGGGCAGAGCGGGAGGGTTAGCATGTATCGGTAATCAGAAAGGGGTGTCGATTCAAGGGGCATGGGCCTTAGTCACATTTTGTATAGTGCTTAATACTACGTTTCTAAGCGCTTTACATTGTAATCATTCTAACCCCGGTCATTGGATTACATTGCTAATCCGAACATGGTAGTGCACACGCCCCGCTCCACTCCCTGGGGTGTATTCCGACCCAACGCCATTTTACAAGCGCACCAATTCAACCGCATTAACGTTCGCATCCTACTGGGTAACATTTCAACACCTGGGTGGAGAGTGGCAAATGTAGATTAACGTCTTAACAAAGGACATAAATGCTGCGACGGGACTCGAACCGCGAACCACAATGATCTACAGTCCGGCGATATATCCACTACGACACCTGTGTGTTTATAATTTATTTATAAACAAATAATTACAGTGCTTATAATGTCAGAAGTCTCTAAGCGCTCTACAATAATGCAGCATAATTACACTGGCTTTAGCAGTGCAGCTGGTACGCGCGCTGCGTTTAAAGGAATAAATTCCTAACAGGTACCCATTTACTTCACATGGGTGGAGTGTGGCAAATGTAGATCAATGTCTTGCCAAAGGACATTAGTGCAGCTACTTTATTCTTACATAATATTATTTTTAATTTTAAATTTTAATTTGTACTACGCTGTGTAATGTACCTGGGTGGTCAATGTTCACTTCTTAGTTCCTATCGTGTTGGTATATTTCTTTGAAATTTCTTTTGAATAAAGATGGCACATAACGTCCCTATTTTCACGAAGTGACGGTAGTGAGGAAAATCGTAACGCAAAGTGAATGCAATTTTGTTTCACTACCGTCACTTCGTGAAAACAGCGACGATAATTGTGCTTCTCATCTCCAATGCCATACTGTAGGTAAATAAGTTTATGGATCCAGTCGGCTTATTTTTCTTTTTTTGTCTGCTTATCAACCTGGCTTTGATGGCTTCCATTGCATTGACGAACTGAAAATAAATTGTAATGCTATAATAAAATAATATTTCCATTTATATAGCAAAGCAACCATATATAGACATATACTATACAGCGCTTAATACAAATTAATTATATCATTTTGTTACAGCAGACTACATAAATTATACCCGGTCAGAATCATCATGCTTGTGTTTTTTTTCGTCCACAAACGTCATTAGTTTTGACGTCCAAATTCTTCTATTTCAGTCAGCTTGTTTTTATCTAGGTTCCAAATCGGGTTAGTGCGTACAACACCACTAATTGAAGTCTAAAAGGGCATTAGTTTAATGGTCCATACTATAAATTTTTAGTGCAATGGTTGTTTTGTCCGGGTTCGATATCGGCAGAAGATGTGGAGATATGACGTCATTAAAAGTCAAACGAAAAGTCAAAAGAATAGTCACATTGTGCATTCTGAAGCGCAAATACAGATAAACACGAGTTTGTCTCTCGCGTCCTTTAGCAATGGTTGATTAGACACCCTCGTATGTGAATGGTTCCAATGTTATTCTTAGGTGGAAAAGATGACGCGCGTTTTAAGTTGACTTGCGTAAATTTGCCACCGGGGAAATTTGCAGTGGGATGCAATGAAGTGTGTGTAGGGGGTGAGTGTATTAGAGTATTCGAAGAACTGACATAGATGATCTTTTTAACCCCATTGCAGTGGGAAGAAATTTCCAACAGTCATGTTACCCTGGGATTCACGTTAACCTATACTGGCAAACAAATAAACAAAACAAACACATAATCAAACAAATAAACAAACAAATCCTACATAGGGTAGGTGTGGGGAATTGGAGACCCTTAGGCACATTTGCACAATTTACATAAACATGAAAAATGTTACACATACAGAAAGTTTTGGATTCTTTTCAGTAACTTCTTCTCTTTATTTGGTAACAAAATTGTGGTCATGATGTAACTGATTAATAAGATAACAATTATTAATGACGTCATCAACAAAGGTCTCTCATTACCTACTTGTGCAGCCAATGAACTTACTGTAATTTTGAAACGATTTTAAAACATTGTGGCCCAAAATATTTCGGGAGTTTTTTGTTCACAGTAATAAAGGTGCTTTAAAGTATGTTTAAATACTTTCAGAATAATCTTCTGGCAATGTGACTTTTACATTGATCAAACTCACACCTTAGAAACAACTTCTTAAAATGAAATGCATTCAAACTAGAATGGTGACAAGAACAACCAAATATGTTTCATGATAGTGCCTTTCAACATGAAATGAACAACTTGGGGAAAGTAGGCCCCCATCTTGGACCTGGTGTCTTCAATTGCCTACACACATTTCTGATCAGACACCATTCATAATGTGCATTGCAAAACCCATTCACAACACACAATGGCCATAAGTTTTCTGTGATGGTTGGCACACTTCATAAACTTCCTTTTAAAACTACTTTTTAAGAGCCACCCCTAAATATCTGCATACACCACAACATTCAGTGAAAATTGTGTTTTTATATCATATCACGCCGATTTTCTCGGAGAAAGAATGCATTGTAGTCTTCGAAATGAATTGCGTATATGCAGTAGTGTTGTTAAATGCCACAAATGGCGCTATAGCACTATGGGAGCCAACACGGACAGACAGTGATGGGTTCAAGCTTGGTGGTCTCCAATTCCCTACGATGTCCAATTCCCTACACCTACCCTACACTTTTTATCAAACAGACCCTAGCTCTGAACAAAACATATTTAATTTTACTAGTCAGAATAGGCATAATAGAATCCATGATACTTGGTTCTCTTGACATCTCAGAAGGGTAGATGGTCCACCATACCGATGATTTTTTTGGTGATCGTATGGACCTTGAGTCTCGTGAATCCTGAGATGAATGTCCGAGAGACCGAGTCACGAGATTGAGTCTTGCGGTCTCGCGGATCTTCGTTCAATTCAGCTGTACTGCAATCACTGGCATGCCGATATAATAGCCTTATACTTCAAAGTACATAATCGACTGAGATTATTTTTTTCAGAATGTTTCTTTTTTTCTGTCTTCTTCATGTATTCATTTGTTTGCTGTTCATAATTATGTGTTTGTTTCCATTCGACCTACATACTGGAAACATTAAGAGCTACTTAACCTCAGGCTCGCATCACTTTGAATGAACCCAGACAGAAGGAGGTGGATGTAATGAGTATGGTAATGAATAGCAAATAAAACATGGATGATGGAAGGGAAAAACCCTTTTGAGAGAAATATTCAATGATCGAGGTCGAGGACTCGAGGTAATGAATATCTAATCGCATCTGCCCTAGTTTTAATTCAAAGATCCATGGCAGTGGCGTTGAATTATTAAATAAAATCAGTGGTATGATAAGGAGTCTATTTGAGCACAAAGGAACAAGTTGCGAGTGTTTTAATATTTCAGAGCTAAAACTGTTAGGTGTATAGGTGAAACATAGATAGATAGATAGATAATTTATTGGTCCATATTCAAAACATAGAAAATTGGCCTCCACTGGCAGCACATAAAACAAAATACAAAGTAGTTACAAAATAATTGATAAGTCACATAATGTACATAAATGCACACGAGATCATGGCATTAACAAAAAGCATAAGTATAAATTACATAGTAATAGGGAAAACTTAAGAAAGAAGTCGACATTTAAAGATTGAGAAGAGAGAAAAAGGTCGTAAGGAGACTAGATTGAGGAGCAAAAAATAGTAATAAGAGAGAGAGGGGAGAGGGGGAGAGAGACATAGAGAGAGGGGAGAGATAGAGAGATAGAGGGAGAGAAAGATAGGAACGAAAGGTGGACACGGTGGAGGAGGTAAGGAGAGAAGAGGATATAAATAGAGGGAGGGGAAGAAAAGGAAAGGAAGGGGGACGAGTTGTACACGACACATGTAGATAAATTGTTAACATTTAGAGAGATCAATAATTGCTCCCTGAAAACTATAAATCAGCCAAAGTAATGGAAGAGAAAGAGAGCACGACTTGTTCTCTAAATTAATCGGGGAATATTGGATGCACGATATTGAACTCAGCTGAACAAGATAGAGGATTGTGTGATGTTAACTACATCACTCTTTGTTTGTTTTTGCTGTACGAAGCATCTTGATTAACCAAATTCAGTCCATTAGTACATTTTAAAAAAACATTTGTCTTGAAATTTTGTACGGGAATGATATCCCTTTTTATTACATACCTTGTTTATAGGATCTCTTTGATTGTATCGTACTCATTAATGTTCACAATATCAGCAAGTCAGGCAGTGTCTGCAATCTTTTTCTATTCAATGATTTTTGTATATTAAGTTTGCTCTATTTTGTTTGTTTATAATTAACTTGATTAATAACCACATACAATACGTGGGTCGCTGAGTGACAATAAACCTTCAAATTGAACCCTCAACATGATCTACTTTTCAGGATTTTCATGCTCTTTGCAGATAAGTTTCTTAACTTTCTTTTTCCTTTTTCCGAATAAAAGGCTTTATCGCTTCATGATATATCGGCCATGACAGTTTAGAATTACTTAGCCTCAAAAAGATGACCTTCTGTCCCATAATGCCGTTGGAGTACCTGTGTAGCCACGGTAACGGACTCGATTTCCATGGAACTATCATGCCCACTTCCGCTCTCACCCCGATTAACTACTGGCCAATGAGAATGCACCATTTCCTGTCTACGTGATACATAGGTACTGTTAACACGGCTGGATAAAATATTGGTCATTTTGTTGAACACTTTCAAGTCAATACTTACAATACTTATAGAGGATTTGGCACGACTCTCACAATCAGTGGAAAGATTCCTTGAATTTTGTTTAATGGTAAACAAAAATCTCTAATACAAGATGAATTAATTAACCTATTGCCCCGCCCCACAACTAAAATTTGGAAAAATTACAATATTCGGGCAACCGTCCTCTCGTGTTCGAATTAAGTTATGGTCTCGTTGTAGTTTTCTAGATTTTCAAGATTTTCAAATTTATTCATGTTTCCAACAAAACATTACAAATCAATTATAAGCATTTAAAACAAATTTAAGAAATACGCGCTGGAAACACTTTCTCTTATCTTATCTACGAAAATTGCAATACGATGCAAAAATGGTTACATAATTTTAAAAATGTGAATCTAGTTTTGATAAAGCGTTGACATCATGCATTATTTGCTCCCTTGCTTCGCTTGCTTACACATTCAAAATTTGAGTCAATGTTGGGGAAAAGTCTTCGGCTTCCCACTTAACAACAGTATGCCCATAATAATACCCCTCTATTTTCACCATTGACGTCTGGTAAAACTTCTCGCTCATTATAAAGGTTATGAGAACAGGGCTACACTAACGGCGGAAGTGATAAAGTAACAACTTCCGTGTCACGTACCGCACCGTTGCCCTATCATGTTGCTGGTCATTAGCATGATTAGTGGCTTAATACCGCACTAATCCCGCCCTTAGCAGATTAAACACACGCATTTCCGAGTCTAGTTTTGACGAGCGGGGATGGGAATTACGCAACAAGGTCGGATTTGATTCAGAAAACTATTTTCAGATGATGACCTGTGCGAGCATTTATGCAGTGTGAACTTCGGGCATGAAGGTCAGTCTGAAACGCACACACACACCCACTCACACACGCACATACATTAACAAAAACAGATAGTTGGTCGGGTCAAGTTCACGCAAGCTGCCGGCGTACTGACTAAGTGACCTTGATTATAATTGTTGTCATTGGCATTTATACGTATTTATTTATTGGAACAAAACACGAAGAATAAAAGTATTGCCTAGTTATCAGAAAAGTGACAAACGGATAAACCACAGGAGAGAGCTAAGGGGTGCCGTGAACAATAACCGAGAAAACTTAATAAGTTATGAACGCTAATGTGTGCGTGTATTTGTGCGTGAGTATTTTAGTGAGTGTGCGTTTTAGTGCGTTTGCGTGCGTGAGCGTGCGTGAGCGTGCATGTGTGCTTCATGGAGCAATATATACTAGAGAACATGTGTGCGCGCGTTTGTGCCTATGTGTGTTGTGTAGGAGAGAGAGGGGATGAGGATGCAGTAAAGTAGGAGTGAAAAAATATACTAGAGAGAGAGAGGGGGGTATCAGGCAGCCATGACGGAGCTTCGATTGTGTAAGGTTACGAGGGCATGAGGGTAAGAGAGAGAGAGAGAGAGAGGAAGAAAGACCAGCGACGACCAACATAAACGTCGGTAAGCAGTAGCAGGACGTAAAAATAACAGTGATAAAAGGTCATCATTATTTTTACCTAACCATCCCACCAAGAAATACCGAAAACTAGCCGCGACTATAACCGATAGGGAGCTGTCAGCTATGACAAGGAGCATGGGTGTCGATACTTACGTAATACCTATTCATCAGGGGGGATGAATGAATAGATCACCCCCCCCCCCTGATGAATAGGTATCAGTTACGGATCGACACCCATGACAAGGAGGGTGAGAGTGAGAGAGAGAGAGAGAGAGAGAGAAAGATAGGAAGAAAGAAAGAGAGAACGAGAGAAGAGAGCTAGAACGAGAGCGTGGATGAGTTATAAATGATGACGGTGACAACGCACTATAATGACAGCACCGATTAGCACTTCGGAGAAATCATTGACGGGCTCGTTTTGCCAATTGGGGATTCTCGGAGCAATAACGATTAACCGCTCGCTCTATTATTAGGAATACCAATGAGAGCCTTTGTGTTCTTAACAACTATAGACTTGTTGTATATTGCAGTATGATTTTCTCTTTGGTTGTGACGTACATGGTTAGATTATGTGTTATTCGTTAATTCGAATTTAAATCATTTTGAAGGCTACTTCTTCGTAAACATTTTTATAGTGATTGCATTATATTCGTTATCTTTGAGCTATAATGTTTGGGACTGCGTTATGTCCGTACTGAGACATGGAGTGTGCAAAATCGAAATGAATTCATTTTTTAAAACCTTTTCTTCTTCTTCTTCTTCTAAAATGCTTGCCCTTATGTTTTTTTCTGAGGGTAAGAAAGGGCATTGCAATTACTGTTCCATCTGTACTTTTTAAAATCTTCGCAGCCAGATGGCTCTATTGTAATAGATTACCAAATGTAAAACATGCGGGTGTGGGACATGCGGGGGTGGGGTGAGGAGGGTTATTGTGGGTTAAGCATTCATAATGATGGCATTAAATGGCGTTTTTCATCTCTCATCTGCATGATTTGTGACTTGCAAGGTTACCATTTTGGAAAGTGGGGAACACTGCACTCTTTTATTCATTGGTCCTTGTTAATTTGCTCTTTGAGTTTCACGGACTTTGATTGCGAATGATGATAGTGCATATATAATTATATAGGCCGCCATATACATTCACAATGTGCATTTAATTATTCCATATAATCATACTGAGGTTGGGGAGAGTTGAATTCGCGGAAATGTCTTATTGATTGGCTGAGCTATATTCAGAATATAAATGTCATGCTATTGATTGTCACTACAACATAGCGTTCGAATGTTACGTGTGAAAAGTGAAGGATAGATAAGAGAGAGAGAGGGGGGGAGGGAGAGAGAGAGACTGAGAGAGAGGGGGGAATTGGAGACGTGGAGAGAGGGACAGAGGGAGAGAGGGGGTGGGTGGGGAGAGAGAGAGACGCAGAGAGAAGGAGAAAGACAGAGAAACACAGGTAGAGAGAGGTAGAAAGAGGGAAAGAGACGCAGAGAGAAGGAGAGAGACGGAGAAACACAGGTAGAGAAAGGTAGAAAGTGGGAGGGAGGGAGAGAGAGAGAGAGAGAGAGAGAAAGCATGAAAGTATGACATAATGAAATTAAAAAATAGATTTGCTTCAAATATTGGGGATTAAATATGTATGTTAAAAATTGTTTTCGGATCATTGATCTGTCCATTCAGACTAACATTTCACAAGTCGAGGATCTAAGTTAGATGTAAACTTCGCATGATAGAACTTAGATCTTTTAGTTCACGTTTGGTTTCATTTTTAGGGGCAGTTTTAGGAGTTTGTAAAAGGGGTCCGGGAAAAAAAAGCTCTCATGAATATTGACACTAAGAAAATAAAGGGTATCTTCTGTTACCTGTTAACACTTATAATACCGAATCAATAAACATGTTTATATGCCTAGGTCTGATTTGACATAATCCTATAGTTCTAACTGTTCGTTTTTATCAATTTTTGTATTCAATTAAACCCGGACTAGGGTCTAAGATCACGTTTAATGAAAGGAAAACTAAAACTAATTTTCTTTGCTAATCCTTATATTTGGACAGAAGCTTCCACCAGGTTATGTCCATGATTATACTTATAGGATACTACGGGTCTTAAACCTTGATCTGTGTTAGTTTAGAACCCTCAGGAGCTGGCCAAACAAGTATCATAGATTACGGGAGAGTTTCCCACGGGCCCTCGTCGGGTAGAACGATCGGCCACTCATTGGTTACTCACGTTATTTCGACATGTTAGATGAAATATTAGAATTTGATTTCAAGTTCAATTATATTGTATCATGTACGAACTGAGACAGAGTCAGAAAAATCAAAGTGAATGCAAAATGTGCTATCTTGGAGATTTCTTGATTACTTTTTCTTTTTTTCTGATGTTATGTTTTCCTTTCTGAGGCGAGTAGGGGCATAATATTTCACGCAATTCACATAGTTGCTCTTAACGCCCTTTTTGTGCCATACGGTACTTTTCTAGATAATAATCATTTATTAATGTTCTTTTTGCATGCAAATGCGTAATAGCAACAGTTGTATGTATATTTCATTAATTCAAGGTCTATTCAAACATATTATATTCGCATCAAAAGATCGAAATGTTTTAATTTGTGCTATCCCTTTTCTTAGTTTGTTTTTCTTATTAATTTTATCTCTAATATTTTAGCAGCGTATGCATGTTCCATTTATTCAAGGACTGTTAAAACACATCTTCGCAGCCGGATGGCTAAATTGCACAAGTTTATGAATATTTATTTGTGAACGACTAGATTGGCATGATTATACCTAGAATAAACAAAATGAAATGTAAACTTGACATAAAATACATAATTATTTCATCAAAATTCAAGGTCTTTGCAGTCGGATGTCTGACTTGAACTAGGTCACAATTATATCTGAAAAAGGAAATAAAGAGACATACAAAATGACGAATGGCACCTGTCCAATTTAGATTGAATATAGATTGGCATAATTATCTATAGAATCAACAAGTTGACATTAGACATACAATTTTGTTTGTTTAACCTATATTTTGCAGACCTTCACATTTCTGCCACTTTTGTTGAATAATAGAACACCCGCTCAAATATGAATCATGCAGTAAATGATTACTTTGGGTGCAACGAAATAATTTGCAAAGTATGACACTATCAGTTGAAATGAAATAATTGAAAGCGGTTTTTTTTTTCATCAAGTCTAACTTGATTATGAAAAAGAAAAGAAAAAAGAAAAGAAAAACAAAAAATCGAAAATGAAACAACTGGGATTCTCTAGATCCAGTATGTTTAAAGGTTGGGGCACAATTTTTTGTTATTATTTTGACGAGCGAATACAAGAATGATAAAAATCACCTTAAAAAAGAAAGGGTGGGCACATTTTGTAGGCTTGTGTAATAAAGAAATGCAACTTGGGTTTCAAAAGGAACATGGGCCGGTTTCGTGCAACCCCACCCCCACCTGCCTACCCCCTAAATCCCCCAGTACCTCGCATTTAAAATAAAGCTCCACATTACACGGATAGTCAGGAAATAGCACCTAGATCGGAAATAATAAAAATTGCCAGTACTTTTTTGTTCTTTCTTTCCCTTTCCTTTTCTTTCCTTACGCATTTCCAGAAAACAGGGAAATCCCTGCTGTTTTTCAACACTTTGTACCCAGCGGCGCCCCGCAGGATACCACAATATGTTTTCGTGATATCGCGTGCACACCGAGATACAAAGTACAAACGTAACAAAAGAAGAAAGACTTGGTTTACATACATTAAATATAATGTCTTTTTGTCAGTGTCCGCGAATTTTTTGAAAAGCCTTATTGGAAAAACTTAACCTTTTCACCGGACCAAAATTTAACGATCGTGTTTTTTCGGTGGTGAATTTGATGGGTGTCTATATGGGCATTCGGTATACAATATCCACTTGTTAAAGGGATTATTTTTTAATTTAAATATGAAAATGTGACAAGATCCAATAGCCAGAAGTCTAAATTGATTTACGACCATTTTTACGAATTTTAGCCCTTGTTGTCATATTGGGCATTCCTTGATTTTAGTGATTTGGGGGTGAATGTTGACATTTTTGGTGATTTTTCACATGCCATTTGGTAATATTGTTTTGCTGGGACCTAGCAACACTGTTCTAAGTATCCTGTCCTGTTTCTGAGATTCGTTTTACAATTCATCAACGCCCCTCAAAGCAACCATATAGTTGGTCTCTCTCTGAGTATACGATGTTCAGTTCTGATACCGGATTTAAACTGAAGTCTAATTACCATCAACCATTCGAGTGCCTTTCAAGAGATGATTGAGTTCTGGGAAAGGTCATAAATAATTGTTAAGCTTTCTCAATTTGTTGGGTTGAGTGTGGAAGAATCTCATAGAACATAATGTCTCCTAAAAAGAATTTACTGTCACATATTAAGACTTTTGCAAGAATAAGGTGAAATATTTAGACCAACCCTTCATGCCACATGCTTGTTTAGTCCCATATACACATTATGTGTACAATGCATGCGACTTTTAGCAAAACTGAGAAAATTTCTTACGATTTTTCGGTATACACCAATTCTTCTGTGCTGTGGATATCCTATCGCACACTATGCGATCTAACTACGACCCTATTTTTGACAAAAATCGCAATAGCATTTGATATGAACATTCAAACTTTTAAAATCTTAATGATATAATAATTGATCTGAAATGTCATATATATGATTAATACAATTTAAATGTCAATGGATTTCAAGCTCCCTTGGTGGAAGACAAGCTAAATCGGTTCAGAATCGTAGTGACGTCAGACCGGTAGTGCGATTGTCTACGATGTGAAGGCGATTCGGCTTTTATTCTGAATCGAAGAGATAAATACACTAACATTTCTGTTATTTCATTATTTAGAACATTAATCAGGGAGATGAGGTTTGTTGAAGCCCCACTGTCCTTCATGTAGCTACTTGCTCCCTCTATATAGAAAACTTCCCCAATCGGTGCCTGTTGGTCGCCCATGATCCTCTATTTCTAATGTTAGTTGAGAGCTGAGTTAATACGATAGCCACCTGTCAGTGACCTTGCTGTGTGGTCTAATCCCTTCTGACCCAGTATTATTGACGGTCTTTAACATTTCCAAAACTTATATGAATGCCATTCCTTCCAAAATCGGATCGCACGACAATAGTTTGGTGTGCGCTGGGCTTCATTAACATAACTCCAATCTTATTTTTAATGAAAAAATGAAAATGCCCATTATTTGTCATCATAGAAAACTATCATTACGTGCACCATACGTTTTTAGCCTGTCACGTTTCACTCAATCATTGAGTAATTAATGTCAATAGGCCTATATGTATTGAAATTATGGTAATAAAAACCTTGATTGAGGATCAGAGAAAAACAAATCATACGTGCACCAATAATATTGCCCATCATAATTCATTTTTACACGAAGTTTTCGACAAGCGGTGTATCTGCTGGTAGACACTTTACCTGCTACAAACTAACAATTGAGTTGTAGATCCTCTAACTGAAATTGTATGTTTCATAATCAAGAAAATATTTTGTTTATCCAATTCGAGCGCATGCAGCTAGCAATCAGATTTGTGTACAGAAAAGTCTCGTCAAAAAATGGTCCTGCACCCCTTTTGCACAAAATAATTACTCGAAACTTTTTTTTCGCAGAGCAAATAAGGATTATGGTAACAGCTGTGATTTGTGAAAAGGTGGATTTTGATTATAGCTAATGGTGTAAAGAGTGCCGATAAATTCTATCTTCCGTTCAATCGTAAATCTGTGTATAACTATATAGGCTATAATATTGATTTCGTTTTCACGCTGGGATATTTCGGGGAAGCACGGATGTGCCCATCACAAAAGTTGGTTACCGATGCATGATGCTAATATTGAGGTTTTGTGAGTATAATATGTCACGAGCTGCTTTAGTGCACCGTGGCGTCCGGCCCGCCCCCTATAAACCCAAGTGGCATACCCAAAGTATACAACACATATATTGTACCCCTCCCCCCTCCCCCATCCCTTCCCAGCTGTTTTAAGATGATGAACGTTTTTGTATTTGTATTTTTTTTTTGATTTTTTTTTTTGTTGTTTTGTTAATTTTGTTTTGTTTTTTTGTTATTGCGTATCAGCGGTGGTAGAGCGGTAGTAATAATGCAATCAATGATATGAACAAACAACACTTGCAGCATAGAGCAAACTTAAACATTTATACAGATTTTTTAAATCTTACAAAGGGAATGGCAGTACTTAAATGGACCAAAAAATATTCGCTAATACATACCAACTAAAATCTGATATCAATTTATTTAATGTGAGTCCGTTTTTTCATATCACGGCAAACCGAGAATGCACACTTCGTGGGGGTGTTTTAATCGATTTTGTGAACTCGTCCATTGTCTTCAGGATGTGGAAATGCATGTGTATACGTCAGTTTTAAAAAGACGTCATTTCGTCCACCGTTTTGGTTACATGATGGGCTTAAATTCTTCGAAGCCCGTAAAAACCAAAGCTTTCGTATGTCATTTCCTTATCACGGGTGTTAATGAGCGCTGGATCACCGCCCTTTTACTTTGGTTTTCCTAAAATGTATTATTTTGTAGATGAAATTTCGGAAATTCTTTGTTATCGTGCAGGGAAAAAATGATATATCAGACTGACAATAATTGTGCGTTTTTCCATTTGAATTCCCGTTTCGCGCAATTCTAAATATAATAGAGATTGAGAGCTTCACAAAATCAGGCAGACCGAAAGAGAGAGAGAGAGAGAGAGAGAGAGAGGGGGGGGGGGAGGGAGAGAAAGAGATAAAGATAGAGGATGAGATATGAAGACTGACAAAGATAGAGAGATAGAAAGCAAAAGAAAGAATGACAGAGAGAAAGAGAGAGAGAAGGGGGTTGATTTAAAGAATGGATTTGTTTATTCTTGGAAAGACTGACAAAGAAAGAAAGAGAGAGAGAGAGAGTGAGAGAGAGAGAGAGAGAGAGAGAGAGGAGGGGTTGATTTAAAGAATGGATTTTGTTATTTCTTGGAATGATGGAAACTGTAATGAATAGATGAAATAATATTCGTTCATGAATCCTGCTGTATACTATAATGTTGCAAGGAAATTAGTTTTTGTTTTCCTTAAAAAAACTAATCGATGAATCTAAAAAACATGAGTCGGATTCAATTCTTCGTATTTCCTTTAACGATTTCAATGTCCTGTGCATGCATGTTTTCTGTACTATGCATAATCCTTTTCATTATGTTGGATCACTACCTTGCTTTCGTTTTCCAAAAAGAAAAATCCACTCTCTGGACGTGCTGAACATGTGACCAAACTTGAGGAGCGTGACAAATCGATACGAGAGTCTGGACGAAAGTTCTTGCACCGATCTACGTCACAATGGGCCGTGATCAAGCGGAAAATGAATCTAGACGTTCAACACATCCGGGTCTATTTTTAAATGAGTCAATCAATAGGTATACACATTCGGCCTAATAAGGGAGTTTACAGATAGCACATGGTACAAATGACCCCAAATATCCACAGATCTTTTACACATGGAGAAGTTCCACTTTGAGCATCTTAGAATATAACTGCCAAAGCCCTAGATGTGCTTCATGAATACCTTTGTTTGCCCTCTTGAAAAGAATACTTCCACCTGCGTATCTTAGAATGTACCGTTGGTGCATAAATGAATAATGTTACATAACTTTCATGAGCGAATATCCAGTATTCATCTCTGGTGGGTTTTACCTTTTTGGTACAAATGACCTTTATCTGCCCATGCGCAGATTGTATCTGTAAACTCCCTTACACGGTGAGTCCTCTTCGCACATAATGTTGGTTACTTCAACACGGGGAGAAATCCAGCGAATTAGAAGCGAGGAAGGAGGAGGAGGATAAGAAGAGAACAAGAACAAGATGAAGAAGGAGAAGAAGAAGAAAAGATGACGAATTATGAGGAAAGAGGAGAAGAAGGGGGAAGAAGGATAAAAGGGAGAAGAATAATAAGAAGGAGAAGATGAAGAAAAAGGAGGTAGAGGAGATTAAGATGGAGAACAAAAATAAGAAGAATGATACCAGAAGCAAAAAGAAGAAGAAGAAGAAGGAGAAGGAGTTAGTTTCCCGAATGAATACTTTATCTTTTACAGAGCAAATGGGAGGGGACCTCGAAAATTCAGGAAGAGTACAACAGTAGGCACACGGGTTATAAGAGATGATAACAGAAAAAACCCGTAAGGAAACTTATGATTGGTTGGCACGATTTCATCACGTGATTAGCTGTGATGCGCAGATGTTCCCACAAATCGTCCCAATTGAAGAAGAAAAAAGCCACGATTATTATACAAGTTGTATTTATCAGGTTTCTCTTCATATTATGAGACATAATTTATTGCTTTCAACATTCACGCATTTTGCATATGAATCGGCTCAATTTGGCGTTTCAAGCCATAGGGTCGATGTTCGAATCTTGTATACGAATCTTTTTTATATGCATGTCTGCGTATCTCGGGGTCTGGACGGGCTTTATACACACAGACTAACTTCAGTATACATAGGCCCTGTACGTACCATTCTGAAGCTAGTTGTGTCAGACTTGACTCGAGACTAGGGCTATAGGCTGTGTCATTTTGGGGGGAAGGGTCAATGGTACTTTGTGAGAGGGAAGACACTTAATCAACAGAATGCTAGCCGGATGGACCGGCTTGCTGATGATGCTCGAAATGTGTTCAAAGTTATATTATATTCAAAATACATTATTCATAACATTCTTCAGTGAAATGGCGTTTTAACGATATTATAATCTTCATCACTTACATGCATTATTGTAGAACGCTTAGAGACTTCTGATAAAATAAGTGTTAGGCGCTATATAAGCAAGGATAATTATTATCATTACATTGATCTATCTGATTGTGTCCATTCTTTGATGAATAGCACAGTTTGAAGTTTCGAGCAAGTTCGTGTGGTTTACATTATTATTTATAAAGAAATATAATATTTTAAAGTTTAAACATTATTTTGTTGTTTACTTGAGTGTGGTTGCATGCAATAGTAAATTAACCTTATTCAGCTGCAATTACAAAAAGAATGCTGTTTTATTCTACCTGGTATATGTGTTATTGTTTGAAATCTTGCCGTCTTCAACTTTGGTTATGGTACGACTTTACATCATACTCCGTACAGCTCCTCAAAGTATCTTCAACGGTTCTTGGGTCATTTTCAAGAGACATTTCGACACAGTCCTTCAACGAAATTAAAACAAGATTAATTTCCAGTTGTGAAAGGGGGTCATTTCCAAGAATCTCGAGGGTCTATATACAGTCCATTCATTCTTTCTTTGTCCGGCAGCATTCGACCCTGTCATCTCACCTTGTCCTGTCTCCGGTCAGTCTCGGCACATAACATAGATAACTTCCGGTCACTCGTCATGTGCCAACTAAATGTTTGACCACTCCGCCTAATCATGGACCCTACTATACATGGTCTAATTAAAGTCGTATTCGTGGACAGTTGTCATTGCTGGAGACTCGTTAAGCTACCGTCTGGCGTGCATGGGTGCCTTTCCTGTCTCCAAGACTTCATTATCATATACAGTTTTAATGTTTCTTTCTTTTTTCTAGAGCATCTGCATTTCTATTTTTAACTATAGCATGGCATAAACTCTCTACATAGACCAGATTATGAATCCCTCTCGTTTGAGTCTTATTATAGGGATCGTTTCTTCTGGAGTTGAAGTGCGATGGCTCAGTGGTAGCGCAATATTCTCGTAACCGGGAGGTCCAGGGTTCGAAACCAAGTAAATGCGCTTCTGCCCTCGGTAAGGCATTAATCCTCATTACGAAGTCCCTCGGAGAGAAATTAAAGTCGTCTGTCCCCTGGTTGTTTACTTACAAGTATATACATGCTTTCTTAGCAGTCGGGTAAAACAATCATCATCAAATATCAAATATTAGTCCTACTCCAAAGTATAGTACATGCCACTCCAAATGAGTGTTTGAAATTGTTTACTCTTTTTCTTTTGAGAGGTAATTCCACCATTTGTTTTAGCTTTGCCTTTAAAACGAATTGATATCTAATATGACTCCACAAATTGCATTTCTACTACTTCATAAGTAAGGAAGGTATAACAGTCCTATTATCGTACTCTTTATCTTAATCCATTGCCTCCTGAAACCTGGTGGCCTCTGTGTTAAGCCTTTGGCAACAAATAAATTCAATAGTCAACGGGTTAAATTACGTCATTGGTACTGAGAAATGTCCTGGGAGTAATCCGTCCTTTATTACCAATACCTTTCTATTATTCTGTGTTTACTCTGATCCTCTAAAGATTTCACTTTCACTATGAAACCAATTGTTGTCGTATTATGCTATAACGCTAACGAGTGAAGTAGCGATGATCGGCGTACTATTTTTTTCTTTTAGAGAAAGTTAGATTCTGTATGCGGCTGGTGAGAGTGAAGAATTGTATGAGCTTTCTCATTCGTGTTATTCCTATGCGGGAGAATATTTTAGTATCATTGGATCATGAAAGAGTAGCTCTTGAAATGCATTCCTATGAAAAGAGTACTTGAAGAAGTTTGTAAAATGTTACCACATTGTGTGTGCATAGTCCCACAGGTTTGATTCTGTGTACAGTGCTTTTCATCGCGTATGAGATTTTCGGCAAGATTTAGTGACTTTTCATTTTGATGATTAAAAAACCTCACAACTTATGATCATGGTTTCTACGAATTTGTCAACCTTTCTCAATAATTTCTACATAGTACCTTTAACAAGTCGATCCGACATAATCACAATTTAAAAGTAGCTTGTCTGCAATTCGCCCGACATAGCGACAGATAAGGATGAAGTATGTAGCACAACGTAAACCACGATAACTCGATAGTTTGTGACGAAAGGTTCTGAAAAGAAATGCTTTATATTTTGAAAAGAGACTTCTTTGCATACTTTCTACATTATTTTGTTTAAAATAAAAATCCTTATCTTACCCCCGCTCGCTATTTAGCCCCTCTAATCTTCTGGTAAAATACCTAAAAGGCAGCCAAGCCAAGAAATCTTAAAGCATGACACTGGATTTTTTTCGTGCAATTTGAATTATTCAATCATCCGAGAACATAAATAAAAGTCAAATTAGGAACGGATGAGTCAGCAATAAGTTTCTCTTATTTTGTTTAAATACATCGCATCGTTGCAGGCTACTAGCCATTAGTCTACAGTCTGACGATTTAATAACCAGGATGTAGGAAAGATTTCCCGCTCTTTCTCTTTTGTACCAGTTTTTATGACTTTCTTTTGATGACCCCTGTCTCCTCTTTTGTCTTGCTGTCTGTCTGTCTGCCTCTCATTCTCAATCTCCTTTGATCTTACCCCCCCCCCCTTCTGTCTGTCTGTCTCTCTCTCTCTCTCTTTCTCTCTCTTGATATTTCCCCCTCTCCCTCCCCGCTCCCTCTCTTTTTTCAGTCTCTCTCTCTCCCTCTTTCTCCCCAACCCCTCTCTCTTATCATCTATCTTTTCCCTCTCCCTTTCCTTTTTTCACTCTCTCTCTCTTTCTCTCTCCCTCCCTCTATATCTCGTTCTCTCTCCCCCTCTCTCTCTCCCTCCTCCTCTCTCTCTATCCGAACCCGACCAAGCTCTCAACTGGAAAACTGCACAAACATGTCTACAGACGATGAGCCTAATTGGTCATTATCTGTTTGGTCAAGTATTCATCCTATAAATGTCTATTATTATCTATATATATTCTTTTTTGTTGTCTGGCACCCGTCGTCTTTTCCACAATTGAAGAGTTTAATTCCAAAAGGAGCTAAATCCTTTTTTGTAACTTGAGAGGAAACAAATAGTTTACCAGATTTTGTACAGGCGTCTATGGAAAAGTGATATTAGAAGGTTCATCTTCTCATAATTGCTCCCAAAATTTAGGTAAATTCTTTTGTTGAAAGAAGGATACTGAAGTAAACAATGTTCTGATATCAATAACTCAATTTTCATTAAAGGTGGATTTAGCACCCTTTGGAATTAAACTCTTCAATTATTCTATTCATGTAAATCATTATCAGGTCTTGGACCCCATCGGAAATAAGCTATTTACCAGCTTTCAGGGGTCATTTCTATTCCTAGTCAAGTTATATCCATTCTCTGTCTTATCATTTCACGATTTTAAATGTACATTACATTTGACGAATAAAATCTATCAATGAATCATCTAATCTAGGTCTACATGTCTTCCAAATTAGGTCTACATTTCAGCCTGAGTATAAGTGAATAATTTGTTTTTCTATAATAGTCTCATAAAAAGGACATGGAGTGGCAGTTCATCTATCTAAAGAAGAAACATTCACTTTCATCTTAAAAATACCGCACTTTGTATTCTTTTCTCCTACTTTTTTCCTGACTCTCTCTTTGTTTTTCCTCTCTCTTGCACCTCCTATATATGTGTTTTTCTTTTTCTCTTTGTTTTTACTCTACAATTCAAGTTCGGCGGTTTATGAATGTTTTTCAATTTTGTTGTTTTTTACTGTTTTATTTTTTAATTCAGTATGTATTCAATTGTTTAAGGGCTCTTAGAGGTGAGACCTTCAATTGTTCTGTATCTTTATAATTGTATAATTGTTCTATATTGTTGGAAAATAACATATTACAACGTCTGTTCATTTATTACTTGGTATATTTATATCTGAAAGAAACGTTTTAAAATTGTCTTTGTCTTTGAATTGTCTTTAACCTATTAATGAATGCTTACTTATCAATCTCCACGAAGGAAAAGTATACACATAGTTTGAATCATTATCTGCGAACCAAGTCAGGATTCCGTTTTATTTTGTTGGGTTAATGGTATAAAAACCAATTTGAAATAATCCCCATTGTTTATAATGTTGACGATGACTTGGGGTAGGGGGGGGGGGGGGTTAAGTAAAGAAAATATAAATTAACCAGAAAATTATTATACATATCAGGTATATCACATCATTATATCATTAATGTTTCGGTATCGATAATACAAATACAATGTAATTATTGTGAGCCTTTGTATTAATATGAGCACACCAATGTTCCATGTTTGAATGTACATTGGACCAATTCATAAATAAATGAATGAACGATTACAAAAAATCGCACTATGGACAAGTGATCTTAAACAAATTCTCCGGCGAATTTCTTGAGTCAGAGATTAAGATTTACGGGTAAGGGTTAGGTTGAGGTTTAAGTGTCGTGTTTGATCAAGGGTAGAAGCTAAGAATTAGCTGGTATCTCTTTGGTTAAAATGAGGATTTGACCGCTGAGGAATTTGCATCTATTTTAGAAAAAAATCCACTCGAGGGCAAATTCATAACCCATAGAAATCTTGTTCGGATTACGTAATACTCTTTACGTCACTTTCCTTTTCGCTCTATTTAATAGGTGATGCACCAAGCTATTAAGATTGCCCAAGTTTGATTTTGCGAAGGTGGTTGTTACCGTTTTTGTTATTATTCTTCGGGAAAATCAACTTGAAAATACCATTTCGAAACGTCAGTTCTGTATTTTTCAGACCACTGAAAACTCTCTGTGTTACCATTTTATCGATACCAAATTAGAATACAATTCAACTATACTAATGTAAAAATGCTTCAGTTTAGTAGATTTGTCATCCTCCCACACATCTATACCTCAAAATAAGTCCAGATTTCTTCCCATTCAACTCAAGTAGATTTTGTTTTGTAGGGTCAAATGTTTGACCTGTTTCTAGGATACAGGTTTTATGCCGATTTTTTATGAAGGCTATTTCGTCCACATCCGAAATGTGTAGGTGTTTGTAGGCTGTAGCTAAAAAGAAAGAAATATTTTATGTGGTTATATAGGCTTCGGTATAATCTTCGGTATTGCGTATAATGGTCGTGATGAATCATTTTATTCAAGATTTTCATCAAATCCATTTTTTTAATATTGATCTACACAGCTATTTAATATTGCGTAGCGTGGGTCCTATGTAGTTTTTGGTATTATGGAACGGGGGAGGGAATTACCTGTTTTACTAGATGGGTGAAAAGCGGGTTAATAAGACTCTCTCTCTCTATCTATCTCGCTCTCTCTCTCTCTGTATGTTAAAAATCATGATAAAGTGACACTGAATTAGCATTTAATCGTTTTCCTACCATCTATGCGCCATTATTTTCAACGAGCCTTTTGTTTGATCATTCATCAATATTTGCATCTTCATTTTTGATCGAGACAATTTTCAACCACGGACCCCTTTCGATCTCAACTTGTGTTCCAAGGGCAACATCCCAATCCCAACATGTGGAAATAAATAAACGAAAGACATGGGATATACCAATGAATGACTTGGGGATAAATTATAAGGGAATGAGATGAAGAGAAGAAATTAGTATTCTCTTTCTTTTATTATTCTAGTATTAATAATAGACTTATAACCTACATTGATAGGACGGTACGGACTTCGATCAGGGGGGCGTTTCACAAAACTTGTCATCAGTGACAAATTACAATTTTTTTGTTACAAGCTACGGAAATCCTCGCTTCTGATTGGTTATCAGCAGATTGGTCATATTTTTGTCATTTGTCATTGAAAAAAAAGCTTTGTGAAATGGGTCCCGGGTCTACGATCGTGATGAGGGTAGTGTGTCACCGTGCTTTGGTCTCTGTTGGACCAATACCAACGAATAGTTTGGGTGCAAAGTTTTCGTGGTAACAGTGGATGCGGTAAGCGGACCCAGCCTAAATCCCTCCAAATTTCTCAGAAGGTCCACTACCCGCGATAAAGCGCTTATCCTCGGCAAGAAGAATGTACATGATCTCCTGATATTTGTAGCTTTTAGACTGGCAATATGTCGCATACCATATTTTGGAAGATTTATTAACGTGTTGTTGCAGGGGTGGATCCAAGATTTGTGTAAAAGGGGAAGCGGTATTCCTTAGCTTTGCTTATAAGCAACAGCAGCAATTAGATGAAGAAAAGGAAAAGGAATAATCTTCGAGATTTATCGCTGGATTTTGACTCCTTACAAGCAAAGAAAAGAAAGAACACGGTATTCCACTTAGGTTTCAAGGGGCCCAGGCCGTAGGTGACTCCACCCTCCCCCCCCCCCTTCAACAAATTCGCATGTGTGCCGTACATGGTATGTAGAATCGAAGTGTCAGTAGCCTTTTAGACCTGCGGTTACTTGAATGACAGAAATTGATTTATTATTTTACTAGTTCTCTTGAAACGGATGAAAAGAATTAATGACATATCAATTTAAGTCATTCATTGTTAACACGGCTTTTATAATACACTTGTAACGCTCCACTTAATCCTTGCTTGTAACAAGAAACATTACTTGTCATCAGTCTTTTGGAACCGGCCTTCTACCCGCCACATCCTTTCTCCAAACTCTACATTAATCCGTAAATTGGCATCGATTTTACACTGCGTAATTACAGATGTCTGACTTCGATGCCACATCTTCGATATCTATACGCAGAATTGCATTACCTGTGATGGATTTGTTTTGTTCCCTTACCTCTTTTTTTTCTTCTGCGTTCACTCAGTTTTCAGAAAAACCGAGATGTGGTTTTCATTGTTTATGCAAATGGAGGTGAGCATTGGTGAGATAGGGAGCCTAATAGCAGACAAACAACCATGGTGAAGAGTTGAATAAATACAAGAAACAATGAGTCATCGAAGCTTAAACCGAAGTGAATAATGGATTTGAAAGACTCGACGCTGAGAAAATTGCAAGAGATGGGTTTTTACCGCGAAATACGCCACTGTCAATAATGATTACACCTAGAAGAGAGGGCGCGATTGGATGGTATGGGTCACTATGTTGCTACATTACATTCATTGTGTGATATGCATTCGTTAATGTTTGTTCTTTTGTCGGAAGCTTGGAAAATAAATGATACTTGAATGAAGTATACATTGTTTATTATCATTGTCGCAAGCTAAAGTAAACTTGAAGAGAGTTGTGCCCCTGAATTTGGCATTTGTGTTAATGTTCCATTTTCAATTAAAGGCCGATCCAACCCTTGTAATAATTTCATTGGTAATGATTTGTATTCAAGGAAAAAATGAGATTGTAAAAATGGCGAAATTTTGAAAAAGATCGGATCAATAATAAGAAAATTGTGAATGTTTAAAATATGAGATCACTAAGTCTATGCGAATCTCGATTTCGCAGTTTGGTCAGTGGGTTGTCACGCAGTCGCGAATAACTCTCCCGTTTGACGTGTACACAAATATATTTAATATACATAAAATACACAGCAAGAATTACCCACACAAGGTACCTTTGGAACAGTCTAAAACGCCCGAGGCGATAACCGAGGGTGTTTGGACTGTTTCGAAGGTACCGAGTGTGGGGTAATTTTACTAATGCCCGACCAAAATGAATTGTATTATTTGTTTTGTAAGATGATGTTTTATAACATGATTATACTATTGACCACTCATAAGTATAATGACTGGTTATTAGTAAAATAAAAAGCTCTCAACCAATCATTTGAATAGGATCCGCTTCATCATCTTATAATGTCTGTTATTCTCCAAGGTGCCTTCTCCCTTGGGGCTCTACTCAAAATTTAGTATGGATAGCATATTATTATAGGTCCTCTAAAGAGCAAAGAACCTCCTGAGCCAATTTTTTTTTCTAAAGGAAATTTGAGTCTTTTTGTGTATTGGAACAAAAAAGTTGTCCGCCACTAAATCACAGAGATCCAACCAATTCAGCCAATCTGATTTTTCTGCTTTCCTCTAGTGTAGTTTGCTAAAAATGTTTAATTTCTTCTTAATACAATAAAGTCTTGATTAATAATTTTAAGGAATCATTGTTCTTCTTGCATTTGTTATTCTCTGATAGAGGCTGTGTTTAATTTATGGATACGCTTTTAAATATAAACGAAAAGGAAATTAAAAACTGTCCGTAATGGCATGATGGGTATGAATGGCATGACGAGTCCCCTCTTTCATAGAAAATCGCATGTGCGTTCTTACATACTGTCCCCAATTATGATGCTAAAAATATCTGGCAAATGGTGACAAATGCTCTGTATTCCTGGCTTGACAGTTGCTGATTCCCGGTACTCTACCTTGGAAATTTAATGATTATCGAGAAGGAAAAAAAAAGCGCTCGTACACAACGACAGGTGATTTAGTGAAACGACATTATGATTAGTTCATGATGGACTATTGTCATGGCAACGGTACTGATTACTGACGAAAGCGGATAAAGTGATATGTGTCGTCTGCTAGCCATCTGATTAGAGGAAAACAGCCGGTGTTCGCAGAATGAACTTGGCGTTTTATTCGCCGGTGGCATCGCTTTTTTTTTCTCCTGAAATGTGTATTTGTGGCGGTGTAATCCTGGAAAGCATTTCATGATTATTTATTGAGTACACATGGAATTCAACAGGTAATGATAGTTTTCGATGAATATTATTAAAAAAAAGAGGATAATTATGTCCTTCATATTGAGCCGATTACATTGTATTGCCTTGATGTAAGTGTACTCGGTCCAGGCCAAACAAATAATAAGGCCTATAAAGAAAAAGCCCTCATATACATGTATGTTTGAGGGATCAATCAATAAAGAGGTATAGAAGAAGGGAAGAAGGAGTGAGAGAACTTTTTTAAATTTGTATTTATCTGTTTATCAATACATTTAATATATTCACTTATTAATCATAATTAATCATTATTCATACAATTATTATTTAAACAATAATTAATTTATTAAGTTTTTCTTTTTTTAGTTGAAAGTTTTCAAACTTGCAGATAAATTGGATACAACACCCTCTCTTACTGCGCTTAACTCACCTGGTCCTTCACTGTTACTCAAAAGTTCAAGAGAAATCCTGTGCTTTGTTTCTTTTGAAGATATTAATTAATCAGTGTTAGGGATATATTTCTCATTCAACTTTTCGTTCTTTCTCTCAAATACAACTCTATCCGTTCTCTCTCTCAAATCCAACTCTATCCGTTCTCTCTCTCTCTCTCTCTATATATATATATATCTCTGTCGCTCTCTCTTCTCCTCATTCGTATTGCTTACAAGCATCATACATTTTACTTTACATTTACATATTTTGTTTACATTTATCTCTTACTCTTCTCAAACGAAAAAAGAGCAGATAACACAAACACCAAGTAAGACTGATTCCAAACTCCTCGTGCTCTATGCAACCCTTGTTTGGCCCTCCTCCCTTCTTTTTTTTTTCTTCTTTTTTCTTTTTTTTTTCTTCCAATAGCATGCTTACATACAGGAAGATATACATTATCGGGTAACATCAAACCCGCTCCTTCTAAATTTTTCAGAAAAATCTCGACAAGAAGCTAGGAATCAGTATTACTTGCCTTACCGCCCCCTCTCCAAAAAAAACCTCCATTCCTTCAAATCTCCCCGCCCTTACTCACTTCACTTCCAGCAAAATCCTTACGTTCACAGCACATCCGTTATCCATTGGACAGGTTCAATTGCTTTTTTCGGGGAAAATGCTTTTTTTTTCTTTCTCCCTCTCCTTTCCTCGCTCGCTCAGTCGTTTGGCGGAATCGGTCGTGACATTTAAAGCCGAGCGCCGGGGACTTGGAATCTAATTTCGGAGAGTCGGTAGATTTTGAACATGCTCGCATAACATTAGAGCGAGTGGGGATAAATAGACCATAGTTCTAAGGCACTGGCACTTTTTCCTTAGATGAAGTGAATGCATGTTGCTGCAGACGCCTATGGGTAGGCATTATGTTTATGATGTAAGTCTAGCTAGTATTGTACCGGTAAGAATGTTTACAACATGATACTGGAGTACATGTAGTTGTCATGTAATATTATAGACAAATTTATAAAATATATATGTAGACAGTGTTGACTTGGGTGTAAATACGAATCCCACACATAACCACAATGACCACCTGCATAGCCACTAAATGGGAACTTTATTCTAACTTACTATAACAATAACTGTGTAAAAAATTGTACCCAAACAATATTATGGTCTGATAACGCTCGAATCTCCATAAGGCGATCGCATATTGCACACCAATTCACGTAATTCCTTGGCCTTAATATACGATGGTCTCCTTTCCAATCATATCGCGACGCAAGCCGACATGATGATATACTAGTCAAACTACTATCCTGAAGACTAAAAAAATTACAATTACACAAAAAAGAAAATCATCACACGAAATAAACGCAAGTACATACTTTGTTTCACATTTCATTAGATTCTTTTTATTACTACATGTACAGTGCATGACATAGACAAAAATATCAAAACACAAGTATTCAAAATATATAGCATATTGCACTTGAAGGCTTTCATAACAAAATTAGAACTGAACCTGCTTTCGAAAGCATGTTCAATATATATATTTACTATTCATTTGTTTTAGTATATATTAAAGTGACACATAATAAACCAACAGGTTTGTTCACATCCCATTACACTGTTTTATAGCACATTGACACGCCTCATTCAGATAGGCCTATTTTCATTTTTTTCTCTTTTAAATGGAGTACACATGTGACATGAACTTTACATAACTTACACATTCCGTCACGTGTCCAATAATATTTTAGGATGTCGATAATAGGACTAAAACAAATATTAAGTCCTTGAATTTATAATAGGCATATTCGTATATGTCATTTTCTCCATTTATGTCCAAGAGTATCCAATTATAATTGAAAAAGAAATATTGTCCAACATTTTTTCTTTAATCCCACCATAACCAAATCATGTTAACACTTATCATAATGTATCTGGGATAATGTAGATACTCAAATGTTCATCTCTATTCAACTCCCACACCCCTTTTAGTGCTTTTCAGAACTCCTATACACATGTAATGCATAGAGCCATATTTTCGCATGACCTCCCAAAACTTCTGACCCTTAAAATGAAAGCCTTAAAAATGAAATATGATTGACTTTTTCCCTGTTTTTAAGCAGGTCGATCTCATCATAATCCCAGAATTTGCCAAGCAATGACCCAAAGTGACCCGTAGACCGTGGCGCGAGCCAAGCCTTTCATGAAAAAAAGGAGGGAATTTGACCCTCCAATTTAATTCTTACAATTAACAAGAAATGAAATACCTATGTCTGGGACTTAAATTGCAATTTACGAGGAAAAGTGGAGTCAACAGTTATCTATTTCTTTCTCACATATTCAGTTGAACCTACAAATTGTTATTATTTGCGAAGTTTGCTCTACCGAAGCATCAAGGTAAATCCATGGTATCTATCCCATACGTTACCGGCCACGTCATGTATTACATAGTAAAATAATTACTAGGTCTGCTTGATATGAGTATAGGGATGCAATAAACAGTTGACTTCTCCTTGACTTGACATGTAATAAATATTGACTTCAAAAGCCAATAGTATGGTATTATCATTCTTTAACATTTTACAGCCACCATGTCATTTATAGGTTTATATCAATAATTTAAAATCGTTAATATAACTGATTGGCACAATATTTATGTCGAGAATTATATGCAGACAGGGTGATGATGTTGATTTTGGGAATGTTTAGGAAGATAATGCCACATTACAACAGTAAAAAGTGCGAACATTTCCGTTGTTCCAAAGAGTCAAAAACTTAGATTGCAGCCTCGGTAATACCGTTTTTTAAATGTAACATCCAATGAGGTAACTTATTATCATAATCGTTGTGTCAAAATAAATGATGATCCTTTTGAAAAACTGACTTTAAATACGGGGAATATCTCATGGCGCAAAAGCACTGTTGGGTGAAAATATCGGACCACATATCTCGCTACTGTGAAATATGTGTTATCAGAACCTTAGAAAAATAAAATATCGCGTTTTTGGAGGCAAGGAAATGTGGCGGTTAATTGATATTAAGCAGGCATTTAATGTTGAATGTCCTGAGTAACACCGAAATATTTTGGCAATTCTAAATACATGTTCAGGTACCAAAGAGTAAGATTTGCTAGGCCCTTGCCATGTCTATGGCTATATATAGGCTTTCTCTGTCGTATACATAATGTATGCATGTACTGTGGCTTGGGTTGGTTGTGTACACTCACTGCCCACATTGCATTCACAGAAAGGAGTAGTGACACTGACTCGTATATACGGTACACACAAACAGTACACAGCCGCACATCTATTCTGATTTATCTCTTCACAAAGGTACGGTGTATTTTAAATAACCTCTACTGTATTTACCTATCCCTCTCCCTGCTCTATAATTTAGCGGCGGATTCCTGGAACTTGGGTTATTGTCGCGGATGAATAGCGGTTTTTAAATAAACAGGATCGTCCTGGTAAAGTACACGTATACATTTGCAAACCTAAAGATTGACCACTCGTGATATGTATGCACAATATTTGACGTTTGATACAGGCCTACCAAGCCAACAGTACAAAAGTAATGACCACGCTTTGGACTGTAAGTAACTTTAACAAGAATCGACAAGGCTAATGACTAATTGATCGAGTCATTTGAAATTGTCAAAGTATAGGTCAAAAGCCTTCGTGATTCAGTAAAAATTGAAAGTACGTAGGACACTGGAGTACATACATCACAAGATCGAAAGTGCCTCACTTGGTCAACCATATCGTACAGACAATGGTTAATTACTTGTAGTGGTCAATGGCGGGTTCAAACGATGGCCGTCCGGGCATACTACATGATGACTCATGCTTATAACTTTTCCCTTACTTTACCAAAATAATTGAAGAACTTAATCAAGTGGTTACGTATAATTGCGTTAGTGACATTTTTTCATCAAATAAAGGAGAAAGGACGTTTTCAACGAGCCAAATCAAACTTCAATTCTCCGTAATGATAATGTAAAGGTAATAGTACCAAAGAGAATATTGAAGGAGAGTGTCAAACATTCCAATTTCCAATACAAAGCATCGGCTATTATGTAACCCAAATCAATATCGGCAAACGATTTCCTCCGCCATTCCAAATAAAATCATTATGCATACTCGGTCAGACAAAACTGAATTTGTAACAAGTCGAACAATTGACAACACGAATGTGCTTCCTTTCTCGTTGTTCGTATGGCCAATACAATTGAGAACCACATCCGCAATATCCGCTATCACATGGATATTTCGATTTGATGTTATTTCTTACTAAAGTAAAATAATGAAGACTCAATTTGGACTTACTCACGATTTACAAAGGTAATAAAAATGGCATGTAATGTTCACAAAACTACTGGCAATTGCCAAAGCCTCTCTTCTCTTGTGGTAAAATAAAATAGATTCACAGTATTTGCAGTGCTTGTTATTTTGAAGGAAATTGTCCAATTTCGGGGTACAATCTATTGCATCATAATACGCCAACACCATATTTGGCTGAATTCGCAATTAATGATTCTCTGTGAGCACAGCGAACCAGTTGTCCTACCAAAAAATACTTCAACTTGCCTTCATAATTATCTTGAGTGTGAGAGAAATTCAATATTATAATATTATGATGACAATTCCTTATGAGCCTAACGGCTAGGGCCATGCCAATTTAAGCACAGTTTTGCCCGACACATGACCTGTCTGTCCGATATAAGCATAACAAATTCTTTCAAAATGCCAATTCAGTTTTATATTCTTTTCATGAGTAAAAATTATTATTAAACACTGCCATTTTGTATGACGAAAAATGTATGTTAATAATGAATAAATGCAAGGTAGATTTTACTATTGAACTCTGCATGAACTCTTGAAAAGAGGAAAATGAGTTGGGAAGTGGAGATATCAAACGCCGGATACAACACAATGGCATTTCCTTCTGTATAACCCTTTCTTCCTCTTCAGGTCAACTACGCTACGAGTACAGTTTGAAAGTGAGAGAGAAGCAAGGCGGAGAGAATGTGATGAAGAACAAGCGTACACAGGGCATAGGGTCAGTCTGTGGTCATTTCCTCGCCTTCTTGAAGAATAGAACTACGTAGTGTTGTGGTCAAATCGTCGCCCACAATGAATACCCACAATGGTTGCAGAGAAAAACCGCTGCGGATCAGGCTCGGACTGTTTTCCATGAAAATTACCACACGGTGTAGGTGATACACTTCCAAGCAGGACGTGGTTGGAACAAAAGACAAAAAGAGTCTTGGAGGGAACGAAGAAAAAATCCTTTGTGTACGAGTAGTGGGCCAAGGTTCAGGGAATCTTTTGAGTAATCAAGCATTCACAGGAAAGACGGGTAGTCATTATGATATCATAAGATGTGGTAAAATCCAGAAATGGTGAGGGATCACAATGCAAAATGTTGATAATTTATAACTTTCCGTGTCATCAACATGTGGAAAGTGAATGAGGTATGCGTCTGAAATGTTACGTTGAGATGACCATCACGAAAAATATCCGTTTGTTTCAATTAAAATTGCTTCCCGTAATCGTAAAGATATTCAGTTAAATTATTTAGGTGAAAACACGTGTGGCATTCCATGTTGTTTGCAGGTTCCATTTTCTCCAGTCACAAATTGATTCATGTATTATATAGTATGCCTAACTTTGACACGATATAGCTGCTTTAAAATAAGCACGAGTGTTTCACATTTATGACCAAGTGGAATGAGGATCGATGCAAATTAAATGTGTCTTTATGTCGAGTGTCTCTTTACCTTCCTCGGGGAAATAGGCGCATTCCTGCCCTCCGAAATGTACCACGTAATCCGAGACACAATCATTAAAATTTGAAGTTTAGGCTACGTCGTCTATATCCCAGATGGATAAAAACATATATCATAGACTGAATGGGTATGCCTGAACGTATTTCTTGAGTGTACGTGGTATAGATAAATCATTAACATATCTGGGTTCTACAGTTTTGTTGACGGTACAGCGACATAAATGCTGCAGACTGGGCACTTTAGAGGTGAGTGGTTTGATGATTTGGGCCTCGGTGTCCTTTCGGCCCGATGGCTCGAGCCAAACTAACTGTCCCGATCTCGTTTTTGGTTTAATAGTTGAGCCGTTCCCGTTAGCGTCCACAAAATTTTTCTCCCGGCTCATCCTCATGTAGTACTGTAATAGTTTGATGACACAATCGAAGCTTGGCACGGATCTGCGAAGGGATTCCTCAGAGTCGAGCATAAATAGTCCATCTTCATATTCTATCCTAACGCTGGTTGTCCCTCGCGGCGTCTTGACGCTAAGCGTGTAGAGGTAACGATCATCAGAACTGTCCCGGACCAAAAAGGTCCCATTTGAGCAGCTTTTCAGCTTGAGTTTAGCTTCACGGTATGTCATGGCACCATGATACCAACCCGACATCTGGAGACTATTTAATGTGTTGATCAGTCTTTCCAGATCTTCCTGAGTGGTACGCGGTTTGGCCGGTGGTAGCTGTACCTGGCCCGCTGGCG
The DNA here is from genome assembly GCA_035222895.1 of Strongylocentrotus droebachiensis. Lineage (NCBI taxonomy): Eukaryota > Metazoa > Echinodermata > Echinoidea > Camarodonta > Strongylocentrotidae > Strongylocentrotus > Strongylocentrotus droebachiensis. The sequence goes on from JAVYIG010002342.1 coordinate 222,653, forward strand.
CCGGCATGCCCCGTCGAGCAGTCCGACAGTTTTGATGATGGTTCATGGTGTGTGGCGGCATGTGGCTACCACGCTTGCATACAAAGAAATAACAGGTTCCGATACAAAAATATCACAGAATCGTTGCTAGAGACCTGGCACTGGTTGATCCAAGCATGATAATAATACACGGAATACTGCAGTGGTGTCTGATCGAGGGAGAAGAGTACACGAACGCTGTTGGATAGAGCGTATATTCCTCGGATAATACCTTAAGTTATGAATCTTGAATGTCCGTACGAGTGAAATACATAATACTGACGGCGACTTTAGTCTAGTAATTCATAATGTAGAGTTGAGAAGTAGTACTATAAAATAGTAATGTTTCCAGCAACGCCAGCACAAGCGTACACCAAGAACGCCAAATTGTACTCTGGCCTGTAGCGCACTCAGCGAGCGAAGTAAAAAGGTAAGATGTCAGCCAAGCAGAGAGATTCCAGGAATTAGATTAGCAGGCCAATGTCCCTGGAGAGAGACAAAGAGAGAGCAGGAGAGAAAAAAGGGAATGCCGATTCCGCTTCTCCGACTCGGACCGTAAACACACAAGCCTAAAATGTGAAGCGAAGAAATTGCACTCACACACACAACAAGGCATGTAAAGAAGACGTCGTATTCCTTGGCTATGGGCTTTTACTGAATGTCCATCCAGAATGAGACACTTCGCCGTGAACAGCTGAATTATAAAGAATATAATCCGTGTACGAAGTTCAAAAGACCCTGTAGAATTTCCACGAACAGCATCCTCATTATATCGTGTATAGCTTATACTTCCTCTTTCTGCTATTTTCAGGGCCCGCTGCAGTGAATTTGCAGTGAGAATCAGCTGGACTGTTATTGTAATACACGTAACTTGGCGCTTGCTCAGATATCGTCGAATCGCCGGCGAAATGTGGATCAATGCGTACGTTCGTACGTGTTGCGATGCAAGTGCGTGGAGTGAGTGGACAAGTGTATTATGAAAACGGTAATGAATATTCATTACTCGAAACGAGGAAACTATAACGTTGTCGCATTCATAACGTGCACACGTACCACATACGGTCACGGCGAGAACAGGCAGCTATCTTGTGGCTCCGCCCATAAATTCCACGTTCATCACTTTATTGCTTGGATTATTCCAATGCGCTACAATTATGGGGGTGTTTTGGTCGTGTTGTTAGTTCACTCTATTTCATTGGTTCTCAACTGCCTATATTTCCTATATAATCTTACAAAATGTATAAGGTTCTATAGTTTGAGAGGTATCATGATGGCTTGAAATTAATATTTACTTCAAAAATATTACAAAAATATATGTTTAATTACCAGCAATACCCTCCAAGCGAATACGACAATCCAACAATTGATCAATTACCGAGTAACATTCCTGCAACCCTCTGATTGGTCAAAACGTCTCGGCTATTGATTTTTATCCTCCTATTCCAGTGAACGCTGTATCGAAGCCAATAAAAACCACACACTACACGCCGAATAACGAGAAAAGCGATGAGTGATATTCGTTTGCTCAGAAACTGTACTCTACAAAAGTAAAGGGAAAGAGAAACGTTTTCGTGCATGCAGGATTTTTGTGAAACTACATCGTAAAAGACTGTGCACAATGCCGTTCCAATTGACAAGGATGTTACAACTCAAGAACAATTGATCACGCTGTCTTTATTCATCTCCAATGCTAGGAAAAGTTACCAAATTCCGCTTCATGTTCAAATTAGCCAAATTCCATCTGTGAAAAAATATGACAATGTCGGCAGAGGGTAATTATTTGGGTTAAATTAGTCCTGAAAATTCTGTAACAAACAAAAACATAACATAAGATCAAGATATATAAGTAAATAAGTAAATGAATACATGATTGGTGTAATTAGGTGTGACGTTTGTTCTATTGAAACAATCCTTCCTCCCCCCCCCCCCACCGAATTTGCTACTTGATCTACCCATGGAACTCCTACATGACCTATACCTAACCCTAGTCCAATGATACAGAAAGCCATTTGTTACAAGATTTGGTCGAGATATAAAATGAGTATAATTATTTGGTATTTCATGGTGACCAGATTTATATTTTCAACAATTTTCAAGGGCAATTTTATTTATTTCAATGCCTTTTGGTATTTTCTATAGAAACTAAGTTCGGATTACTTCAACATTACGCCATTGTAATATTTGCACATTTCGAAAGGTGACATACAAGGCCATGGAAATTGCTTTAGGATGATTTTTTTTTCTCAAGGAGTTACGAATTTGTAACGACTGTGTTTTGTTGAGGATTTGTAAAGTATAAAGATATTTACGTTTGACACTCCAAAAAAGCGGTAGACTCGATCTACATCCTTGGCCGTATAGTTAGCCAGCTTCCGAGAAGAAGAGCCCTGGGTCCTACGTTGTGAAAATAATCATTGAAATTAACAACAGTATGTCATTCATATAAAGTTATTACAAATTTTGATGTGCACGTTGTATGGTTTCCGTCGCAATTTACAGGCTTATAGAAATGACTACAAATTACTTTTGTTATGTAACTGGTGAAACCCTTCAAATGTCGCCCCTCGAAGTTTCACCCCTCGATTTCTTATTAGGTAACATACAAGATTGACCCTCGCCATAGCTATGCGAAAGTCTAATTAATGCCCCGGCCTTATCAATATCAGATACGAAAGGAGGTCAGTTTCCAAGAAACCGCAAAAAATGGTCAATTTGCGGATTTGCCTTGGCCTATTTACACTGATTGAACAAATGCCATGGGACTGTCGCAGAAAAAGAAGGGCTTTTTGTAATGTAAACTGCGGTATTATTCTGCGAAGAGAAACAAAGTTGGTACTGTGATATCAGTCCAGTGTATCGGAAATGATATTTTCAGGTTGAGTTTTATCTGATTTTACCTTAGAGTTGGTGGGGTGGGTTATCCAGGAAAAAGTGGAATATAATTATGATTTATGGAGGTATGTCCGTAAACACTACACCCGCAATTGTTGTCATTCTGATCTACCGATTCTCAACAAAATGCAGGTATTCGTTCAAAACCGGACGTTTACCATTTCCACCTAGGCTTATTATTATAATAGTATGGGTCAGGTGCTTTTAATGCTGGGATAGATAAACAGAAGTTTCGCCATTTCCAAATAGGAAAATAAACTGAAATCGGCTTCCTCGTCACGTGTATCTTAAGTTTTCAGTCCTTGAAACCTAATTTTAGTATTTAAACAAATTATAAATATCAAGTAGGCCTACCCCCCCTCCAAGTCCAACACTCTTTTGTGTTTCTTTGTGAATTTCAATTTCATGGCCAAAGGCCGTAAAACCATGCATGGTCAATGATTAAACATAAAGATCCCTTTCGCTATAGCTGGAAACCATACTGCAGAATAATCTCTTCCCATCAATACTGCACGAATTCCAAATTTCCTGGCATTTTTATGATTTAATCAGGGAGATCTCCATGGCCTTCGACCAAGCACACAGAAACACAAAAGTGTGTTGAAAACTAACTGCAGAATAAACTCTTCCCATCAATGATGGGTAATGATGCACGAATTACAAAATTCTCGGCATAAATTTTGCAATAATTTTGTTTTGTCTTTTTTTAAAATAAATTAACTATGGAAGCGGCATAAGCAAATCACATACCACGGCATTATTAGTGAATCATACGAGGTATTAATGGTTCTTAAATATCTTAGTTTACATCTATCAATTATTATAGTACGAATGATACTATTGTGTATATAAAGCTATACAATCATATTTGTTATCCCAAAGAGCATGGAAATTTCCCCGCAGAGAGTGGGTAGGAACTTGGTACACTTTAAAATCAGGAATATATTTACAGGATCACTGCATGTATTCAGTGATTACGTTGCCCCTCACCCCCCCCCCCCCCCTCTCCTCCTCTTTATCTCTCTCTCTCTCTCTATTTACATTCATGTTGTGTCCCTATGTCCCAGGTCAGTTTAAAAGCACTCTTTATATTTACAACGTCTGTTGATCGCCTGTTATTGTGTCGAGAGTTTGAAAGGGAAGACCCCCTGTGATTAAAAAAAAAAAATACAAACTTCCATTAGGCCTGCACAATACCACGTATCCTTCGAGCGGCGTGGGGCACAACCGACATAAATAGATGCTTACCGGGAAATGAATGAAGGGGACTGTATACAATGAATTGCATTTCTATTGTCTGTGGGGCACTCTCGGGACCTGGGCCATGTCATGGACAGTCCTACTCTAAGGCCGGTCTGGTCTATTTTGAGAAAGTGGATCAATAGATATTGATCGAACGGAAACAGGGTGTGAAGGACCAATTCTTGATTTCGACTTGTGATCAATAGTCATGGCATAATGTACTTATTCAGCATGAGATAACGTGATTGTCACAATCATTCTCGAATGGTGTCTCGGTAGTGTGACACTGAAACTTGTTAGCATACATTTGATTGTTTCTTATGTGTATTTTTTTAAGTATATTATATAAACCCCGTCTAATAAACAATTTCGACTAATCGCAACTTATTTGCGATTGATCGCAACTAGGTACAAGTCATAAGAGATAGGAGACTGGAAACTTGCGATTGATTCGGACAAATCGCAACTCTCTATAAAACGGGGCCCTGCTATAGTAATACATATCTCATTTTCTGTCAATCCTCCCTGCTCATTTTTAGCATAAGTTTTTACTAACTTGGACAAAACTGGCTAACTATAACTTAAAATAGTTAATCACATGGTATATACATTGCTTTGAAGAACATAACAAAACAAGCCGAACAAACAAACAAAAAATAAAGAAAACACTGCTGAAAATCACTAAATTAGATAATATGATTATATAACAATGGAGAAACCAATCAAAATCATAATCAATATAAAAGCCGATTTATCATCTAAACATATATTTAAGAAACACATCAAAAATAACCAAAAGCACTAATTGAAATTAAAACAAATTTGCATTCCTTCAGCCTATGCTGGGCTTCATAATTGTAGTTTGGAATTCATGCACATTTTAAAAGGCTGTATAACCATGGACCTACTATATCTAAGCTTATAAAAAAAAAACACTGGTAACTTTTTGATCAAATTGACAAAAACAATTACGTCGAAAAAGGCCGATATCATATTTATCATATCTGTTTGTGAATTTTCTCGTTACAATCAGTGGTTAACCACACTCAGACAGACACAATTTGTTTGTCCCGTTTTGTCTGCACATCGCCTTCTCTTTGACAGAAATCTGACTTCAATTTTAATCCGTTATTCTACAGTTCTACCACACATATACCATTTGAAGCTAACCGCACTATGACAACTAATATGAATGATGGAATAGGAATAACTAGAGCGGATACATTTCCCCCAGTATTACTGGATTGTGTGACTCCCTTTAAGCACCTGTTCTATTTTGAATTAGTTCCAAACCGATTACCTGCGATTTATTGGTTTCTGAGTAGATTAGGCTGGCCTCCGCTTCAAAAGTTCACTCATTCATGCCCTCCGATTTTTATTTTTATTTCCATTTTTGGAGTGGCACGAGGCCAGGCCCTGATGTGACAAAGCGACAATAGAGGCTAACGAACTGAAACGAAAATCACATCACATTAGTTTTGCCTTTTCAGTTTCAAAAAGGTATACTCACAAATCTAAAATGTTAAATCATCACTTAAAGGGGGTGAGGAGTTACCAATAAATGTCAGACTAACACGAGGAACATGCTAGATTCAGCCTTTATAGTGCTGAATCCAGCAAATCCGTTTGTGTTAAAGATAAAGGTGAGTTCTGGTCATGCGATTGCATTGTGAAAGAAAAGGTGTGGAATGGATCAGAAACAGTTGATCATGTAGCATGTAAGTAGTGGTGTGCACTGCAAGGTTCTGGAGTCATCAAAATCATAATAAATTTGGCCGAGTTTTGGTAAAGTAACAAGCACTGTACACAGAAAGCTATATATGGGACAACACACATGGTGTCGGGGCTAGTACTACCTTGATTTCCTTGTCTTTCTATGCTCAAAACTCAGCCAGTATACATTTTCTTCCAAAATTGTTTGGCACGTGTCATCTATTTGTAATCTTGAACATTCAGTGTAAGTTTCGTTTGATTCTGTGAGAATTGATTTTTTTTTTGTTTTTAACCAGAACTGGAGTTTATCTTTAATCAGTATATATTGTAAAGAATGGTGGAGTGTTATTTAGATTGCGTCAATTTGCCCCAAGGCGAACTGTAATATTATTATATAAAGCATTTATACAACCACACATTTCTTACGGAATAAAGGTGGGGGGGGGGGGGGGGAAGCACTTGTAAGATTAACCTAAGAAGTATATTTTATTCTTAGAAAATGGCAGTTCGTGCTATAACATTTAGTGTGGGGGGGGGGGGACTCAAACAACTCCACTATCTGGAAGATTGCGAATCCTTAATGTGTATAATTATTTGTATTCATGTTTGATCGAGTTTATAACAATTTGCCTCAAATTTTAATAGAATACAGTGACATTATAGAGCAAAGCTATTCTACAAGACAAAAAGAAGGTGGACAATTACGTCTTCCAAAATTTAGAATGACACAATCTCAATTTCCATTGCCTTTTGTGGGCAATGAGTTTCGAAAAAGATTATCTAATGTCGGTTAACCAGGTGTAGAAATAGATTTCGGAATTCTGTTAAATCACACGAGAGAGGCGGAATAAGACGAAGGATTAATAACCAAATAGTATGTAACAGGGAGTCATGGGATGAATTACGTAAGTGGTTTAAGTTAAAGGGTCTATCTCTTGATAATTATTATTGGAATGAATCTACAGTTTGTTGTATTTTTATTTCTTAAAGATGGTCATGCGATTGCATTGTGAAAGAAACGGTGTGGAATCGACCAGAAAAGGTTCATCATCTAGCATATAAGAATTTGTGTGTATTGCAAGGTTCTGGAATCATTAAAATGATAAGAAATTTGGCCACGTCTTGGTAAAGTTACAAACACTGTACACAGAAAGATGTATATGGGACTACGCGAACACGTGGCGTAAAAATCCTACCCTGGAGTTTTACGATGATACATGACATATTTAGAATATGAAGGCATTTGAAGAGCCATGCTTTTCAGGGAACATGTCTTATCTGATGTTCTTCCACACTTGCATAATAAGAATGATAACGCTCACAATTTATTTGTCACCTCTTCCCAGAACTCAAACTTCTCTTTAAAGGCCATCTGCCATACTTCATTATGAGCCATACTGTCCTCTGTCCATTGAAGAACCCTATGAGAACATACCCCCCCCCCCCCCAAATTGCCATTGGTTTGCGGAATTCAGATTTATAAAATACATAGTTACATCGATTATAATATGCAACTTGCTGACCTAATAATATTATAATTTGGTTATGCTCTAATTCTTAGTAAGCGTATTCAGAATTCATGGATGACCAGGCGAATTGGATGAGATAGACAAGTAGACGAGAAATTTGAACCTTATTACATGTAGGCTACTGATGTCGTGCCAAATTGTTATTGTGGCGTGGAATTGACTCATTAATTTTGTGGCTTCATAATTCAGTCATTGGATTTTTCTTTTCTGTTTGTATGTGTGGAACTACCAGAGATTATTTCCACTGGCTCATCTTCCTCATGTTGCTACTCCTTTAAACATGCATGGTACAGAATGGTACTAAGGTATCTCAAAAGAATTGTCAGATCTATATCACGTTTTCCGGCACAGTTTCAAGAGAGAAAGAGAAAGAGACAGACACTGAGACAAAGAGAAAGACAGAGAAAGAGCGAAAGAAAGAGAGAGAAAGAAGAATAGGAAGAGAGAGAGAGAGAGAGAAGAGGGAGAGGGAGAGAGACAGAGAGAACGACAGATAGGGAGAGAATAGAGAGGATCATTAATTTGTATCATGCCGCGCCCAAGGACTGCAAGGAAGGACGCATATTTATCTCTATTGCATGAAGAATCCGGTTGATGCTGAATCAATTGAAAATATTTTGTGTAAGCAATTGACTTAATCCGAATGCTGAATAGCGTCCAAGAAAAAATTATTAGTAGGCCTTCAGTAATTCAAATAGGTCTGTATAGCACACGTGGTGCAAAGATACATTAGGGCACCACCCCACCCTCTCCCGGGTAGCGTTTTTTTTCTCGGCGGCACAAATTGGAGTTAGATGCGTGTTGAGCCTATGGTAAAGTTTAGGGTGAGGGTTAGGGTTAGGGTTAAATCAATACCTCTTTTTTTTTTTAAAGCCCCAATCTGAGCCGCAGAAGAAAATAACGCTCCCGGGTAAGGGAAGGATTGCATTCCATCTGTTTATCAATGTTGAATGTATACTGCACTGTAATAGGCATACAGGAAGAATGACAGCCCCTAGTTATACTGCTAACTTTTCCAAGAAGCAAATGGCTTTGCAAATCTATGCTATGGTGGCAAATATATTTTTTCGCGCCGGTTTTGATGTCATGGCGCCGAGCGGGATTATAGTTGCGGTGTATGAGCCATTGGTTTGGAAAGCTGCCCGTATGTCCTACTCAGAAGTCATCCCCGATTGTATTGTTCAGTTACATGATTCCTGGTTCTACCCGTGATTGACATACAGACCCGTACTGCCTTTAAATACAGTAATAATGATAATATCTATATTTCACTCATGTCCGTCCCAGGCGATATCCAAGTCGCCTAAACTTTTATTACCCTGGCTTCAACCAATCTTCATAAGAGCATCCAAGAAGTAAAATCCTACCAGGTACCCATTAACTGCCCCTAGGTGGAGAATGGCAAAAGTTGACTAACGTCTTGCCAAATGCATGGTAAAAGAATTATAATAATGACAATTTGTTTAAGGAAACAGATTCAATGCCCTTATGCCCTTTATTACCAAGACCTTCGGATAGGACTAAAAAGCCGTAGGTCCACTAGATGCTTATGCACAATCAATTACTATAGCATTCAGGTACAAGAAAGCACGTATTTCTGCAATGAGAGAGGATTTATTTGCCCCATCGGTATAAAGGAGCAGTCCTGATCTCTGATTGGCTGTGTTAGCGCGGTCACGTGACAAACAACTCGCACAGCGGCCCCACGCTCCATTTCACAAATGTTAACAAATCCCCCTGTTGTACACGTTAGCTCAAACATGCTTAGTATCTTCTTAGTATCTTCTGTTAATAACAGAACTCGCATAAGGGTTTCTATCTGTTCACATAGATTATAGAAAACTGACACAGTATTAGATGAAAACAAAACAACCTTCTCTAAAAGAAAGCGGAACAACCAGATGAGCAGACTGGTGAAAGTATGAACGAAATCGGACAAAATGCAAGGAAGTTATGAAACTCTAAAGTTGTAATCACTTTACGGATGGAAACTTCAAATTGGCTGAATCGGTAATGTGATTCAGTGCCGGACAACTTTCCCAATTTATTGTTCCAACACACAAAACGACTAAAATGTATTTTCTTTTAATACTCGAGATGGTCTTTTCTTTTTGGAGGACCTGTCATTATTATACTCTCCGTGATATATTTTGAGTAATACCAAGGATGAAGGCACTAGGGAGAAATTAGTCATATTTCGATCGCGATAAACTGGAGAGTTATCCGCGACTACGTCACGATCGATCACGATCGACTGACCAAATTACGAATTTGAGATTCGCATATTATTATGCATTGATCTCATATTTGACACTTTCATAACTTTCTTTTTATTTGTCCAATTTATTAAAAACTTTTGCCGTTCTGTTTCTCTGATTTTACTGTTGTCATTCAAGTGAATTTATTACAAGGGTTGGATTGCAAATAAAATGTTCCCTATCATTTCAAAGTCTAAAAATTGGTATTCATTTTGTACTCTCGAAGGTTATTTTACCACTCATCCCCATATTGGATTTCCTGCGATCTGACATCATGTCAAAGGAATTCAGGCATGACTTCATGTAATTATGCATTTCTGTGGAATCAAAGTGCGTTGGTTGACCACCGACTTGGCAGGAGTCTGTAACCGTCAGCTGATGAAATGAAATGAATATAGGAGCCATGGTGTCGGTACTGAAATTTCGTAGATTATTAGATGGTGTGATTTCATTTCCCATGTATAGTAGGATCTTTGAGAATGACAGACAGATAATTATGCGTTGAAAGTTGTTTTGCTAATCTCACCTGGTAAATGCAGTTACATGTACATTGCAGATGAGATTCAGGATCACGAAGAATAATATGACACACTAAACCATCGTGTAAACTTTGATCTGTCCTCTCGATTTAGGTAGTTAAATTAGTTAAAGTGAGTATAATATACATTTTCTGTCATTAAGTGAGGGCGAGCCGCCCATCCTCCCGAGAATTTTGGAATTCCCAATATTCTGGCAACCTTCGCCTCACATTAAAGGTACTATTTCCTTTTGCAGCCAACATCAAGGTAACAGTCAACTCATATCGGGCAAAGAGATGGTCTATGTTTATTTATTTTTTTCCAATCTTATTCTGTCTTCAATAGATTTCATGTAAAGAGTGTAACAAAAATTTAAAAAATAAAGATAAAAATAAAATAAAGAAGTCGTAATTCGTTATCAAAATTCGTCAAGGGTCATCAGATCCATAACGAAATTGTTTACAACCGGTGGAAACATCCACCGGTAGAATTCAAGATTGAAAAGGTCAATGTAAACAGAAAAACCTTTTGAGTTTTGCTCGATGATCGTTTTTAACCTTGCCTTTAGATCTTTTATTCATATGTCAACGAAATGCTTTGTGAATTATTGGTTTTATTTGAGTTGTTAACGAGAAGTTGGTCATGGTCGTTAACACTTTTATTATTTTGTAAGTGTCGGATTATCGGATATGATGGATACATGCGATGGGTGCTCTGCTTTTCAACGTTGTTCTAGAATTGACGGGAGCTTTGCCCCCCCCCCCCAATCCTATCTTAACATATAACAATTTTCCTTCCTTTTTAATACACCGTTATTAGCATGGGAAAGCAATAATGGTTGACGAGTATGACAACAAAATAGTTCCCATCACTTTTTAGCGATACTTGTTGACAAAAGATGATCTCTATTAAAGATAGCAAGCCCCTCCCCCTTAATTTACGATTTTGATTATGAAGGCAAAGATTATAACCGCTATAATCTTTTAATAATTGTCAATGAATGATTGAAAGGAAGAGAATGCGACCAGGCATGTCAAACTGAGGGTTATAACAAAGATCGCTGACCTGAGGAGCTACGCATTAACAGTTTATGAGGAAAATTAACCTCAACCGTCCATAATTGTGATGAAAGTGGATCAAAATGATACAGTTTTGTTCAGAGCTGTACATAGTTTGTAGATTTGGGAGAAAGAGCGATGCTAAACCAGGCTAAGTTTATTGGTTACCTTACAAGCATGTCATCCACACATGGAGCGAAGGCAGAAAATGGAGAGGGTGAGAGATGGAATAGTGGTGTACATTGTGGGCCTGAGAGGGGCAGAGATGAGGGCGTATGAGGGCGAGAGTGTGTGGGGAGCAGGTGAGAGAGAGGGGAGCAATGGAGAAAGAGAGAGAATGATGGAATTGGGTAGAGAAAGAGAGGGGGAACACAGTGTGTGTGTGTGTGTGTGTGTGTGGGTGTGTGTGTTTGTGTGCGTGTGTTTGAGAGAGAGAGAGAGAGAGCAAAAGAGGGGTGTAGAAAGGAAGGGAAAGATAGAGAGAGAAAGAGAAAGCATGTGTGAGGGTGTGTGTTAGAAACAGAGAGAGAGAGAGAGAGAGAGAGAGAGAGATAAAAGGAAGTGTAAAGAGGAAGAAATGGGAGGAGAGAGACAACCACAGACAAAAAGAGAGTCGGAGAAGGTAAGAGAGAGAAAGGAGACCGCCATTTTGTCTGGAAGCAAATCTGTGGTATGCGCAGACTGCATCGTATTTCTCATCGAATTCACCTTTCACACCTATCCATAGTAACGCAGAAAATAAAACGTATATTATTATCCCTCATCATAATGATATGCGGCCCAGTGTGGTTGAGTGGGTGGAGCTCTCTCTCTCTCTCTCTCTCTCTCTTTCTCTTAGTCATTCTCTTTTTCTACTTCAATTTCGTCTTCCAAAGACTGGGAAAATATTTGGTTTAGTTGCCTTGGCAACCATGACGCAGACGGACCCGATTTCTTGGAAAACACTCACCGTGGCATTCGACGTGAATTAGAATGGTGGTTGGTTCGCCTAGCTGGACCGTTTTCTCTTTTTTTTTCTTTTTCCTCCCTGTCTCCTTTTCTCGCTTCATCCCTTCTAACATTTTCTGCGTTGCCTTTGTGTTAAAACGAAGTAATTACTGATGGAAAATATTCAAGGGAAAACAACATATTTCTTTTCTTTTCTCTCTTTCTTTCTTTTTGGCTGTGGATAATTGTCACAGATAGGTAACAGTTACTTCTGTAATATTGAGTTGAGTTATAAATTCAGCAATGCAAGTCTCGTGCAAGTTGATTGTGGAAAAATTGTTTTCTCACGCACACAAAGGCCTATATGTTTTGTAAAACAAATTTTAAGGGGTTTGAGGGTTCTGGTAGAGATGTTGCATATCAGGAAGTTAGTCTGCCTTGTTTATCATAAAGAAAAGCTAATGAAATGAAAATAAATTGATTTAAAAAATGAAGAAAAATACTCCAAAACGTACATACCCTAATCATGCTTTAATTGGACAATGTATTTACCTACAAGCCCATCAACTTATTGAAATATTTCTTCAAAACATCTCACTCTTCAAGTATCAGTTTATTATCTAAATTATTCAGAAAATGATTTCACTTTGGCAATTTTGGCGAGTTTTCGTTTAAGATTGGGGGGGGGGGGGGGTTACAACGGAGACAGAAAATTGGAAACGGATTCATACAAATACATGGATAACACATAATGTAGGCATACAAAGTTTTATCATAATGTTCCCATATTTCCGTGTTTCATAATGGGGTTTTTCTTTTCTTTTAACGATTTGTGCCTTTTCAAAATTTAATGAGGAAATATGGTCACTACAGAATATTGTGTGGCGTTTTATTTTTGTCCTCGATTTAAAAAGAAATTCATTGATACGCTTTGGAAAAGTTTGAATCATAAAAAGTAATATGTTAACTTCAGTGACGAAATCCTTAATGTTCATTTCAATTCAATTCATTTATTTATTCAACCATCAAAATATATATACAATCAAAATAACTTAAATCAAACGTTTAGCAGAACACAATGATGGTTTGGTGACCCCGGAGAAAGCAGGGCTTAGTAAAAAGGGGCCACCAAATTGAAAGACATAAAACGATCAACAATACTTATACAAAGAAAATCACCATCGAACATTAATATAAGCAAGGACAAATTGTAAAGAAAATGTTCCAATATATTTTGTAAATGTGAATTATGGGTGATAAAAGATGATCAGTAAAGTAGTATTTTTTCGTGGTATTTTGGTTCAAGTACATACCGGAATAGCTATATAAAGCCACGGTGATACTAAAGCGTCTTGCGCGGTGGATATGAGCACTATTGTGAGAAGCAAAATGTTCTTACCATCAACATCATCATCCATTTAAATTGATGTTGGACAGAATTTGTTCTTCTTGAATGTAAACTTCAATACATTTGTTGTGTTTGTGTTTGTGTCCGTTTGGCATTGCCCCTTTTCGCATTTCTTTTCATATTTCCCCTCGTAATTTTTTTTATAAAATCTGTTTAAATATGTTATCAACATAATGAATATCCTTATCTGCTATCATGTTTATATTTTAACCACTTTGAAATTATCCTTATCCCGAAATATCGCCATGTCATTGTAGCGAACTGAAAGCAGGACCACGGTTTGTTTGCGATTCGTAATAGACGTAATTGACTCTGAAAAAATGTCGGTCAATGCAGAAAAAAGGAGAAAGACCGTTCTGAAAAGCAAGATGCGGTCACTTTATATCAAGACTATGAACGTAATACATTCCAAGCAAAACCACTATTGTGTCATAGATTCTGCAAACTTTGTCTGGCCTTTCTTTGCTTAACGTCATCCAACCAGTGGGAGAAACTGGGCGAAGTCACATAGCTTACGCAGTGACTCATGCTGCTTCTTTTCTTTTTTCTTTGCGCGCGCAAAAACTTCCCACAAATCACGAAGGGCGCATCGCACCGATATCGTCTGATCAATGATTTAACATTGATTTGTTTTATATGACTGTATTGAAGTCTATTTATGGTACTGCTAAGGGTCGATCATATTTTGATCCTGGCAGTATATGAGATGTCAAACGGAAACCATTAAAAACAGTCGTTGAATCCAAATCCATAATGTAAAGGAAAGGAATTACAAAATCAGATATGCATACAGAAAAGTATTTTTAAATCACTCTCATCTGATTGACACTCTATATAAAAGAGGAGAAATATCTTAATATTTTGACTTTTGTGAGTTGATGTAGCTGATGGTTTTTAATTCAATTTCAAATTCATGACACATATAATACATTATTTGCAACTTAGAAATTGGAGAAAGTGACAAGACATATTGACAATGAAGCGAGGGAAGGCGAAAATAAGCATACGAAAAGAGAAATAAAGGACGAGTAAGAATTGTAATTGAATCTCTCATGTATCAAAATAACTATATCACGTGTATCAGTTGTAAAATAAACAAAACGTCGATTACAATCATAAAAATCTGACAAAGGTTTTGAGTACTTTAGAAATCAATGCTACATTATTTCGCCATGTTGGTGTAAGAATCGATTTGTCATCCAGACTGAATGCGTGGGAGTACGGTCTAGTCATATCGTGAGAATTATATTTGTTCTTATAATCATGGAATTATGACTATAGGCCTATTTCGAGAAATACACGACCTTTTCGTTAATACTCATAAGAGATATATAATATTCGAATACCTTACAAAAGAGGATAATGAGAATGCCACAATAGGTCGCCATTTAATATGATGAACGAAAACAAGAATGGAGAACTCTGAGGCGAAAAAATACTATTTTGGGGTGTGCAAATCTTTCTATTTTCATATTTTACTTAATAATTAATGTATTCTAATTAGTGAATGTCTACTTCAAATAGATGGCAGGCTATAAGACCATGACCATGACCAAGACCAAAAACAGAATTATAAGAAAAGAAGACGGAAGTCACGAGAAAATGGATGAGAAACGAGACTCGAGACAAAGGAATAAGAACTAACAGAACAATCTTAGACATGTTTCTCAGAATCATTGCAAGCGATATATTTCCTTAAAATACTGCCTTAGCATGCTTTTGTACCAATTCTGATCATGTGGATTGAATTCCTGTAAAGCTATCTTTATCAGGAACTTATTCCTGATGCAATGATACGAAAGGAAATGAGAAAGTAATTATAGTGCTGTCCTCCTTTTATATTTAATTATTTGCGAGGGCTGGAATTTTTTGTTTACCCCTTGGACAATCACCCCCCCCCCCCCCCCCAGGACAATAACCCCCCGAAAAAATAGTGCTTTAAAAAAAAATATATATATATTATCAGGATGGACATACCCTTTAATGAATAGGGGGTAAATTTCCTCGGGGTGGTTGTCCTTGGTTGTCCTGAGGGTAATTGATCTGGGGGGGGGGGGGGGGGTGGGGTTCCGGGGGTAATTGTCCTCGGGGGATGGTTATCCTTAGTGGGTAATATTCCGGGGGTTATTTTCCTGGGGGGAGGGGGGTAGATCTCCGGGGGTAATTGTCCTGATACGTTTAAGATGTACCTAAATACCCAGCCCCCACTGATTAAAAAAACAGTCTGAAGAAGAACAAAATCTAAGACATTTGAAGACGTATTTCTGTTAGGTATAGAATTATATGCCAATACTCCGTAAGGTTAATACTAGCGGGCTTATTACGTACAATACTAACCACGTTCATCTATTAACGATCATTATAGGATTATTTATGTTTACTTGGAAAAGAAAAGACGTTTATTCCTGTCATGATTTATCTCTTTCTTTCACATTCCCCCTTCTCGCTTTCTGTTCGTTGCGCTATTGTATCTCATGATAATTCCGTATATCTTTCTGTGGAATCTAAAAGTTTCACTCTGCCAAATGTAATGACTTCGAAGAATTCTGTGATAAACTACAATGGTTTATATTTACTTTCCAAATTATTAGAAAAGTATACTTTATCTATAGACATAAATATGAATGCAAATGAATATGCATCATGGTTCATGTAATTACTCAATATATTGGGATTACTATCTCCCCCTTTCTTTGTTTTCTATTTAACACGGATAAAATGACAACCGGATTTGTCAACCATTTAAGCAGAACAAGCGATAGAGACCCTCTAAAAAAAAACTATAAAGAAACAACTTCCTTCTTCTCGAGACATTCTATTTGGTATGTCTGCTCTAGGGAAACATCCAGGTGAAAATAACGTGAAAAAAACCCAATCTCACCAGAATTTCATGTGATTATACGCTTAGTTTGGTTCTTGTTTCAATCATTGATTTAACCGTGCATTTTTAACTGTGATAAATCCAGGGGAAAGACCCCGCACGCACGGATGGACATGTTTGAGTGACGTCGTCAAAGTCATGAGTCATCCTCGTTCGCAAACCAGTGGCAGAATAGTTGCGGTTGCATACCATCACGATTTCGCTTGCTCTTCATTTTGTTCTCAATCTGTATTTGTTATCCGCTTTCTTTTCACAGTAAATGATGGGTCTACTGATGGTTCCTTTGTTAGTCGCGTCTGAATCCTTAGTAGTCTCCCCTTTTTCGAACGCTTCTGTAAATCCCTTCATAGAAAAGTTCAAAGTCGGGTGTCTTTTGGGGAATAGGGAATAATTATAAACCGCATGTATAGTGACTGTCTATTTATTATACAGCGGTGGACCATGGAGTATATTTGGATGAGTAAAGTCCATTGATCAAAGTTCATGAAAAGGGTAGGTTCCCCTCATGATCATGAACATGATCTAACACTTGTTACAGTGATTACTTATTGCTAAAGATCCGTGTTTATAATTCAACTGTCTTTCATGAGGCTTTATTGCTGGTAGTTGTTTCTTCATATTTGAATACAATCGTAAAGACTTTTAAGAAATCGACCTAAAAGAAGTTACAATATTCCAATTATATTGACTACAAAAATCATGTTCGGATTGTATAATACATCATTGTTTACTCTGAAGGGTCTTTTTTCTTAAGTATTTGCGATTGTATAATAAAAAAAAACTTTTCATAATTTATATTCTTTCCCCCAATTGTGTGGAGATGCAGAGACCAAGCCTCCCTACGGGCTCGAACACACAACCCCCCCCCCCCAACCCGATTTTAAAAATCTCAAATTGTGTTTTGTGCCTTTCATTCTTGATGCACCTGAAACACAGAATAACGACTTGCTTGTTTTCTTCTTCTTCTTTCTTTCTTTCTCAATTATGTCTCTCTTTCTTTATGCAATAATTCTTTCTTTCTTTTATGTCAAATATTGATAACGGCATTGAATCACAATAAATCACAATAAAAGGAAAGATCTCTCAACACATTTTTGTTCCCCAAA
The DNA here is from genome assembly GCA_035222895.1 of Strongylocentrotus droebachiensis. Lineage (NCBI taxonomy): Eukaryota > Metazoa > Echinodermata > Echinoidea > Camarodonta > Strongylocentrotidae > Strongylocentrotus > Strongylocentrotus droebachiensis. The sequence goes on from JAVYIG010002342.1 coordinate 240,203, forward strand.
AAAGCAATTCTTCGTTGTCATGGAAACATATCCGGCACAACTGATCGAAACAAAGCTCCAGTAAGAGTTTGATGTTGCCAAAAGATTGTATAAACAGATAAGAAATAAAGGCCAAAATAGAGGGGGCTGGAAAGTTTATCTTATAAAGTTTCCTTCCTTTTTCCGTGTAGTATAAACATTTACAGTGGTTTTGTAAACTTTACCTCTTCACGGCTGAGGTCCTTTCATAGCCTTTCAAAAAAGAATATTTATTTTAAAAAGACATAGTACATGTATCGGGGCAGGGGCGACCCTCGTAATTTTTGTAGCTGAACAGTTTCCAAATCATTTGCAAATCAAAAATGAAACAGCACAAGATTCATGAAGTTTAGCTAAAATTGTATTTTAAAAAAAAAAAAAAATCGCTGTGCGTATATAGGATAAGGATGAAAAGTTCAAGTTCAAGCTCAATACTTCAAATTACATTTATTCAATTCCTATACAATTGGGGAGGTGTCGTGTTATAGTAGATCATTCACTAGACTCTCAATCCAATAGTTGAGGGTTCGAATCCCAGCCCAGCACTAGACATTGATCCACATTTGCCACTCTCCACCCAGGTGTAACATGAGTATCTGGAAATTGCTGGGGTGATACAAATTGCAGGACCCACTGGAAGAGCAGTGTTTATACTGATGTGGCTACCCTGGGCCAAAGGCGTCGAATTGAAAAGTTTATCATCAGGAATTATCGACTGGATCCCGATAGACCTCGCAGTTTACCTCGAGGAAAGAAGTGACTAGGAAACGGTATACATCAGTGCAATACTGATCGATTGCTTTGCCACCTTGCTATTTTATCCCTTGTCTTTAGATGCATTGCATAACGTATTTGATCGTCATACATAGAAATAAAAACAAAATCGATACCGCGCGGTCGCTTTGCTTCATTGCTGGTAGCTTACATTTACCTTTTTTGGGGGGGGGGGTGGGGGGGGGGGTAGTCTTTCTAACCAAACACTTCGTGAGACGGACTTTACAGTTATAGTTATCGTTATCTGTGATATGGGACCTCCTTTTCAATCCATTATCTAATTCCCCTGACCCTTTGCACTTTATTATCTTATTAACCGGATATCTCACCTCTCGATACAAAAAGCAACTATATTATTATACTAGTATTAAAACCTACTGTCCATCGCGTGAAGCATTGTATCAGGTAATCCCAGCGGAAATGCCCGGCGTAGCTCACACCAATTTGCCGGTGGCCAATGGGGGTCACATCCGATCATTTTCAGCGAAACGTAAAGTTGCATTGATGGTTTTGGTAATGTCCATCCTTTTGTTTCATCTGTTTTCGCTTTACAAGTAGGAAACAATATCCCACTGATTGCAGCACTGTTGCACACAACCGAAACCAGATATTCATTCGGTTTTCTCAATGGGTCATTTGCCTCGTCGAGTTTTCATCGTTTTCGTAGAATATCTCGTGAAAATGAAGTTCGTAGTAATGATAATTATACATGATACACTACTTGACCGCCAATACCCGTATATACATACCAAAAATTGATGTGCATCCTGAATTGATTCATATACAAGTGATATCGCATGCACGTTAGATCATGATGATGTACTCATTGTTTTCCAAGTATTATTAATCACTTGAGGCCGCCATCGATATCAAGCAACCCGCCCACGATGGCGCTCTCCTGCTTGCGTTCACACATTCTGTTAATTGTTAAATGTTTATCCCCCATAATAATTATGCGCATTTTCTCTGTGTGTTTGAAAGTAAATTTTAATGGCTGAAAATGTGTTTGTAATCTTTTCTAAATATTAGATTATTTTGTATGATGTTATTGTAGACAGAAATGAAATTCAATCAAACGAACAAATTCAAATTGCCAGAAAGAATGTATCGTTTGTTTTAAACCAGAAGGGCTTTGACTCTGTGCCATAGTACATGAGCTAACGCCCTTCTGGCTCTTAAAGGGAGGATTTACTACTTCAGCCAGAAGGGATTAGACCACACAGCGAGCCAGCGAGGTCACTGTGACAGGTGGCTATCTCATTAACTCAGCTCTCATTTAACATACGAAAAAGAGGATCATGGGGGACCAACAGGCACCGATTGGGGAAGTTTTCTATATAGAGGGAGCAAGTAGCTACAAGTAGGACAGTGTGCCTTTAACAGACGGTATGCAGTGGGGTATCCAGAATGTGTATGCCGGGAGGGGTGGGGGTGATGTATCTGAATTTATATATTTTTGAAATCTGCAAATAAATCGCATGGCGAGAAAAATACTTCCAACAGTCACGAATCAAGAAATTTGAGTATAAAACTGACAATTTAGGTTACATTTGTGTTTTGTTCCACCTAATCCGATTATTGTCATTGGTTAACAAATCACATAACATCCGTCCTTCTATTTCAAATAAGATCTCCTTTCTTGAATGAAAGTTGGAATTCTATATATTATTTAGCATTTAAAAACTTTTTATGATTTGAGAGTTAAACTTTGGGCAGTCAAAATGTTGTGTTGATCAATATCAAATTACTTCAAGCTTCCTCTAGATGATGTGCAGATCTCAGCTTCAAAATTCTTGGCAAAGATTTTTCTTTTAAAGATCACAATCTCAATATTACCCTGTTCTATTGCCCATGAAAATCAATTTGGATTAAATGGCTTTGTAATGTTTGCACTTGCAATAGGTTATGCGATTGGTTGTTGTATTTACCTGAGTTTTATTTCTTGAAAGTCTTTGGTGATCGTGTTATATCATGATTATCTTTTATATCGACCAACAAGATTAATTTTCATTCTTTACCCCTCTAACGATTGGAAATCATAGTAGACAATCATGGCAAATTGTATTACAGATATTAAAGGTTATTGACGAGCATATCACCTATCTTGTTTTTTTAAATCAAGACATCTATAACTGGCATATTCCCGCCTTAAATTCCGTTCGTTGAAAGGTTAATCATCTCTTAGTACTAGCAGCATAAAAACTGAAAAAAATATTAATAGAATATAAAATTCCCGGACATTCAATTTGATTCAAAGTTTATTTGCAAACAAGGAACAAAATTTCATGGTGGTTAAATTTCATCGTGATCGGTTTATTGTGCGGTCGAACTTATAGAGCGTCTATTTCTTGATTGCGGTTCCATTCAGTTCATTTTCACAATGATTGCATTCCAAGAACGAAACACAGAAGTGGTTGCAAAACATCGAGGCTTCGGGAAACAGACCATATCATTTGTGAATGTGTGAAACCATTATTCTTTTCAATTTGATTGTCTCCTATCCTTAATCGTTCATAGAACTGAGTTACCATAATAGCTGCTTTCCAACGATAGACCCACTTAAAAATTTGATATCATTTTTAATTCTTATTTTCTTGATCGTGGTATGCAGGTTTCGGAAGCGTTTTATGTACGCATGATTTCAAAACAATCTGTTGCACCAACCGCAATTTCCCCCACCTACACACGCAAAACAGGGGTGGGTAGATTGTCTGTCACTTATTGAAAACTTACAATATATACTAATTTCGTTGAGTATACAGTGTATACAAATTCATTTGAAAGCTTGTCTTTTCGTGTATTCGTAGAAACAATCTGCGCATGGGCAGATAAAGGCCATTTTGTACCAAAGTTGTAAAACCTATCGAGACGAAAACTGGATTCGTGCTCATGAAAGTTATGCAATCATTACTCAGTTAATCATTGATGGTACTTTCTCTGATAGTCTGATACACAAGTTGACGTATTCTTCTTAAGAGGGTACGCAAAAGGTATCATGAAGCACCTCCATCACTTTGACAGTGATTATTCTAAAATGCACAGCGTGGGACGTCTCCATGTGTAAAGGATCTGTGGATATTTAGGGGTCATGTACCAAATTTAACTATGTCGCACCAAGTAGTAGGTCCATGGTCGCACTCGCTTTTATTCGTTTTGTTCGCTTTGCCGTATGTTTGTGTGTATCTATGTGGGCGTGAGTGTGTGCGTGGGGGGGGGGGGGGGAAATGTTGATGGTAGTCGTGCATGGTGAGGATGGGGGGGGGGGGGGGGGCTAACACTTTTTAAACTGATATTCTTCGCTAGGCTAGGATCCATAGCAGTTGGATTTGGGAGGGTTTCTCAGTGACGGTATATACAATAGAAAGTAAAATATTGAATTTTCCAGCCCCCTCTCTATAAAATTAAATGATTTAAAAGTACAAATGATACTGAATCTGCCTCTGAGTAATAGACGTTTAGTGAAGAACCTTGTGATACAAAATGGATGCTGACGTGTTCAATTCACACCATACTTGAATATGGTCAGCAGGCGAGATGATAATTAATAATCTGACCTTTATACTGAGCATTTCTTTGAAAGTAATTCAATAAATTAGTAATCAACGATCGTTATGACGCAACTTGTAAAGTGTTTCTGGCGTAACCACAAATACACGTACACCCACATGTGCAGCAGAGGGTAAAATGACTCCGCGGATGAGACTGTAGTTGAGTGTCCGAGTCTGAAGTTCGCCGTGATGTTTGATTGTTTGTTTTACCTGACTGCTAATAGATGTATGCTTGTAAGTAAGCAACCAGGCGACGGCTCTAAATTCGCTCCGAGGGACCTGGCAATGAGGATTATAATGCCTTACCAAAGGGCACGAGCGCATCGACTTGGTTTTGAACCCGGGACCTCACGGTTAAGTGACCACTGCTCTACCACTGAGCCATCGAACAAAATGAGCGTAAATCGGTTCTACATCCACGTGAGAAATACTGTACTTTATCATTTCATTCACTTTTCTTCTGTTTCTATATCCCAAGTTTTCTTAAGTTTATGGCTCCCTATTTTGACGTTCAGTTTTTCAATTTCTTTTAGTAGTATTAAAAACTGAGAAATATCAGCCCAAAGAGGGAGTTAAAAAAAAAGAAGATTTTGGCACCTAAAGGGCAATACAACATTATTGTTGTTGTAGGCCTATTGTGCTGTTTTACCATTATTAATATTTCGAGGGACGTTCTAAAATCGGGCAAATGTTACTAATCTTCGGGCTCTTGCATTTACCAGGCATTAACATACAATAACAAGTTATACATTCCCATCTTCGAAACCCTGACTGTATAGATGTTTTTTTACTTACTTTGATGTTTACTCTGATGTTGAAGCGTAAAGATAAACCTTTTTGCCCCTCCAGGTAATGCTATCTCTCTGGTATGGACTGTACTTAAGGGGGTGGCTGTACCAATATTTCCCAAGGATGGATTTGAACTGATTTACAGTTGTTGCTCTGACTGCTGAGTCTGGTAAGGAATTCCAGTTGTTGCAACTATAGATACTATATATATTTGAAATAAAACACCCTAACGAAGGTCTGTAGGAAATTATGCTAACGCTCATCCTCATAACGGAAATACCACTATACCACTTTGCCCTAAATTTTTTTTTTTTTTAATAATCTAAATCGACCCAATGACCTGACAAAAAGTGACAACTCAAAATATGCAAATTTTAAACCGTAACTTTCATTTCAATGTTAGTTTTTACTGCTTGCATTGTATTTCAATCGGTATTTTTTTACCTCTGAAGAGACAGCAAAAGCATAAACAGTTGGATAAATTGCCGTGACGAATCAATACCAGCAAAATTGTTTATCGATTGCATAATATGGAAAGAAGAGAAAAATACTCTCTTAATATCCTCTTTATATGAAATCGAAATTCTAGGAAACACATTTTGCAGGGTTGCAGGGTTATTTTTATAAGTGGCGTATCCATCGATAAATGCGGGTTGGGGGGGGGGGGGGGGTTACATAATCCCCTCCATGCAGAGAGGCTTAGAACGGGCTGTGCCATGGCTGATCTATATCTACGGCAAAATGTTATTTCTGTTATTTATCTGTTTACTTATTTATTCATTTAATAAATTAATAAATTAATAAATTAATAAATGTATTAATTAATGTATTTATTTATGTTTTTATTCATTTAATCTATTTATTAATATATTAATTATTAACTAACTTATTTCTCTCTTTATTTATTTATTCATTGATTCATTCATCAATTTATGTAATACATTAATTGAACACAAATTAGTCTTTAAATGTTTTATTATTCATGTATATGTAATACGATAAATTTGAAATAAATTTGAACCATTGTGATTATGATATATAAGAATGATGAGGAGGGACGAACTTTTAATTGTCAGATGACCCGTTTGCTGTTATATCAATCAGTTTCACTTTCGCCTTTGAATATAAAATCTCGTTTCCATCGAACGGTGACTTTTAGGCCTATAATTAACTTGAAGAATTCTGAGAACCATATTATTGTCACACTTTCGCTTTCAAAACATGCGATTTTTATTACAGGAAATGGGAACTAGACATATATGAAACTAAAATCCTTAATGATCATAGTCATGATTTTGTTATTGATCGCAAAATGACGCTAGCTTTGCCGGCCGGACGAATTTATTTACTTTTAGAACTGCATATAGAACTGGAAAAGAATCCTGAAACTATGATAGAAAATCGCAGTACATCATTATAATTATACTTAATATTATTCAAAAGTGTTTAATTACACGACATGCATAGCGGCCAGATCAGTTCAATGCTCTTTCAGGTCCTATATATAGGATAAGATAAAAATGTACATAATTATATGTATACATTTAATACATGTTTATTTATATACAGGCCCGGGCATGGTGGATCAGTGGTAAGAGCGCCCGCCTCATGAACGGGAGGTCGTGGGTTCGTACCCCGGCCGAGTCATACCAAAGACTAATAACCATGGGACCTTCTGCCTTCTAGCTAGGCGCTCAGCATATTAGATTGGAAAAGGGTAGTAATAACATAATTATTATGTTATGCAGGGCTTGCTGGAAAAGCAGTTTCATAACTGAAGTGGCTACCCTGGGTAAATAAAACGTTATTATTATTATTATTATTATATATAATAGACTCATTATAATAACTTCACTTGACATGGATGTTGAGGGGTTAATAAGGGACACAGCAAACTGAGAGGTGAAAAGAGAGAGAGAGAGAGAGAGAGAGAGGGAGAGAGAGATACAGAGAGACAGAGACAAACACGGCGAGAAGGAAAGAAAACAGAAAGGGAGGGAAGAGAGAATAGAGAGAAGGAGAGAGAGAGAGAGAGAGAGATAGAGATACAGAGAGACAGAGACAAACACGGCGAGAAGGAAAGAAAACAGAAAGGGAGGGAAGAGATAATAGAGAGGAAGAGAGAGAGAGAGAGAGAGAGAGAGAGAGAGAGAGAGAGAGGGAGAGAAGGGAGGGGAATGAAGAAAAAAGAGAGAGAGGGAGAGGATTGAAGAGAGAGAGAGAGAGGGGGAGGACTGTCGAGTAAGATAGCTAGAGGGAGAGTAAAAGAGAGTTATAGAGAGAAAGAGAAAGCATTTGGTCAGCAGAGAGGTAGAGTGGGAATAAAAACGAAACTAAACTATTGATTAGCAGGTAGACAGACATCGCTAATCCAATAATGACTGTTGTGGTTTAATTGCTCATTATCTTTGACAATAGGTGATAGGTGAATGTGGTTTGGGCCTACATAGTCTGTTGTTGAATTCGGAGGAAAATTATTTCTAAAAAACTTGTCAGGATCCGGAATAAAACTTAAGAGAGTGGTCAGGTGAGATGCGACCTTGTAGGACAGTTCGGTCGAACTTTCTTTTTTCTACTTGTCGCAAGAAAAGATTGGATGGAGCATTGCAGGGCCCACAGGAATAGCAGCATGTGGCTACTCTGGGTAGATGAAACCCAATTACTATTATCATCATTATTATTATTTCGCCAAAGAGGATCAAGTCCGTATTTAAAAAAAAATACTTTGCTGTAAAAAAAGAAAGAAAAAGGGCTGAGTGTTATAAAGTGCAACTTAATATTATTATACTCTATTGCTCTACTGTCCAAGTGTTTTCCGGATCACGTGTAGATTCTCGGAGATCTTGGGGATGAGAGATGAGACCTTCAATTCCCTTGTTCACCTTGTCTGTGTGTCCGCTGATAATAACAGGGACTTTTAGATTTGCACGAAGACAATGTATTGCTACGGTCGACGTCCTTTTAATGCACTGCCTTGAATGGACGTCACACGTATCAGTCCACGCAAATCTAAAAGTCCCTATTATTGGAGTCACCTCCGCTTTGAAGTTCCACATTCTCTCTCTATTAGTGTTATTATTATTTTTTATTATTATCAATATGTTGTTATTGATCCAATAATATTGTTACATTCAACATAAACATAACACAAACATACATATATACATTTATATCCATGTAAAAACAATAATTCAAAGAAGAAATCGAATGGATCTATAGTATATTATAGAATAGAAAACATCAGCGATCGTCAAAATTATCATTGTTGTCCTCATTATTATTAATATTATTATCATTGTTAGTATCATTACTATTATTATGTTCATCCTCATTATTTATGTTATTATCATCATTATTATTTTTAATATCTTTATCATTTAGTGTCATTTTCTTTCTCTCTCTCTCTCTCTCTCTCTCTCTCTCTCTCTCTCTCCCTCCTCATTTTCTTGTCTCTTCCACCCCTCCAGTGGCGCATCCACCATGGCGTCTTAGGGAGTGGGCATGGGAGGGGGCTACGCATTTGGTGGTTGGTAGTTATTTTACCTGACTGCTAAGGAAGCCTAAAATTGCTTGTAAGTAAGCAAAGAGACGACCGACGGCTTTAGGTCCTCCATGTGGATCCATTTATTTCGGCGAGAAAATAACTTTTATACATCCAGTCATTTTCGTAGGAGGGGACGTCTTCAAATAGTTGAAATATGATATGATTTTGATTCACGTTACATAATAATTTCATTTACTTTATAGCGTCATTCGCAACTGTAAAGCATAAATTTACATAATATAGCAAACATTTGGCTCCATTTGGTTTGATTGTTAATTTTGGATGGGTGCAAATAATGAATGCGAAGCTATCTATTAATTAGTATGTTTGATTATACTCAAGATTTGATTTTAATGCACAATGGATAGAATGGTGTTCAAATTTAGTCTATTGAGTTTCGTCTATTCAAAACGGTTTTACGACATCGCATCGCAACCAAGCAGAAATTATTCATATTCATGAGGTTTAAGTACCTAATTTTCTCTTTTCAATGTAAATTCGCATGTGTATGAACAAAAAGGAAAAAAGGAAAAAAGAGCACGGGTATTTTTATCATTTTCTCCTGACCAACCATGCTTTGGCCTATCGTCACAGTGTTTTGTGGGGAAAAAAAACTCATCAGAAAGGAATAACGGGCATGCATAATAATTTATTATCGCCATTTTATAAGTTCAGAAATTTTATAACGTTTCCTCTTCGGCTTCAAGTGAATTCAAAAACATGGTTATACAATTCCAGGAAGCCTTCAAAGGACACGATGCCACTCCAAGTCAAGCTTACCACTTGAGACCACAATAAGTGATCAGAAATAATGGGGAAAAAATAAGACGTATATAGCAAGCATCTTTCATTGTAATCCTGATAGCAAATAGGGAATGGATACAACTTAAAGGGCAATCCAACCCTTCTAATAAGTTCATTTGAATGAAAGCAGACAAATCAGAGAAACAGAATAGTGAAAGTTTGAAATAATTCGGACCAATAATAAAAAGGGTATGAGTGTTTGAAATATGAGATCACTACATCTGTGCGAATCTCAAATCGGCAATTTTGTCAGTGGATTTGTGACGTAGTGACGGATTACTCTCCCGTTTGTCGTGTACAAAAATATCACTTATTTCAAGTGCCTTCAACCTCGGGGCACTATACTCAACATATATTATTGAGAGTACATTATCACAGGTCCTCTTATCAGAAAAGATCATCCCGACTCCCGAGTCATACATTTATGAAAAGTTTAATATTTTAGTCCTTTTGTGCATGTATTGGAGCCAATGGGAAAGTTGTCCGCCACTATACATCACATAGACATTATCAATTTAGCCCATTTAAGGAACCCATACCTATAGTAATTGCAACTCTCATAAATTCATAACTTTCGATTTTTTTTTTAGTCCGATTTCATCCTAATATGACTAGAGTGGATTTCTTCTCCTTTATATTCAGAGAGTACAAAATGTGGACACATAAGTAGAAAAGGAAATTGTGAAAAAGAATACAGTCATTCAAAACGTGTTGGAAGTCGCTACTGTGATCTGATCACTGCAGGAAACTGATGTGTATTATAATTTGATTTTTCATTTTGGCAATTCTTTCATCTCTTGTTTCAAGTGGTATATACTTTGAAGTGCAGTATCGTATCCGTTAGGATTTCCTCGAATGTTCTAACCATGTTTACAGAAAACACATGTTTTCGTCTTGGTGTTGAATCCATTCCAAATTACAGCGGAATCAGCTCCAAAACATACTTAGATTTTTTGTTAAAAGTTGATATTGTATTTTAGTGTGGATTTCCACTCTTGTAAATTTAATTAATGACGTGTTAGTCATCTACATAGTAAGTAATTTAATTCGAAGAAGTTTGATGACCGAAGTGATGGTACTTGAAGGTCAAAATGTGAAATTTATCACCCCAAAAATGATATTGACAATATAACTCAGCAAGTCTTTTGTGATTTCCATGGTCAAAAAAGTATCTGATTCAGCTTTTCAAATTATAAACGAAGACTGAACATAGTGACTTCTAAGATTGTTACAATAGATCAAAATAACTGTTTCTTGACTGTTTGCAATTTTCCTTTCCGTTTCTGTATCATCTTCATGACCATTAACTTGTTATCCATGAACGGTTATAGAATTCGATGAAATCATGATGAACACGACATTAAAAGGCACTTATCTATTTTAACTTTTAACAATAATATAATCAGGAAATGAAATTTAATAAACGATGATGCAACCACTTTTCTAAAATTCACTTTCAACAACAGATATCGATGCAATACAATCAAATAGAATACGATGCAACAACTTTGCTTATACAATGTATCAATGGTGACCTATATCGTTGCATCTTATACTTGTATGAATTCAATACAGTGGCGGGATGGGAGGAGCAGGGGCGAATTCCTTCGGAAAACACAAATCCCTCTAATCACTAATCATTGCGCCTCCCGGTAGCAAGTTTAGACCCCAAGCTTAGATTTGTTTTCGGACTTGTGCCCCCCCCCCCCCCCGAGAACACTTGATCTACTAATGAAGAATCCACAAGCAAACAGTTTATTAGTTATTGAAACAAATATATACAACAACCCATTAACTTTATTGTCTGTATCAGAAGTTACCTGCAAATGACTTCAAGCATATAGTCATGTATACATGTGACCATTTCCACGTTTTCCTCATTATCTACCGACAACGTGTTGCCCATAAAATGTCTGCAATTGTCACCATAGCAACTGCCAAAGTATTTACCCCAAAAATGATTTTCTCACCATATTTTCCACCTTCGTTTAAAGTTATACGACCTTGTTATCTAGTCGTAACATGGTTTTCGTAAACATGGTTATAGAATTCGAAGAAAATAATCTTAACAGATTATAATGTACTCCGAGACAAATACCACTTCAAGTACAAGACGTCAAGATGCAAGGAAGCCATACTGCTATAATCATAATCTTATATATAAGTAGTGTTCGTAATAGTCTGGCATTTATGAAATATAGCTTGTAAACTGTCTTGTTCAAAGTCTTCAAAATCAACTGTCCGGATAACCCGCCCAATCGGACCAACACGTCGTGTATCCGATAGGTTATAGTTATCCGTATGTTTGGTATAATTATAATGATGAGAAATTTACAAGCAATATTATTTTACATAAATCTTTTAAGAATTATGTTGGAAAATTAGAGAACAAATATATAGTATGATGGTTAGTGCTTTTTTATTACTTAATTTTAAAATCAACGGCAGACGTGAAAGGTTTTCTTTCCGGGCACGCTACCCCCGTCCTTTAAAGGTAGGCGTTACTACTGCAGCCAGAAGGGATTAGACCACACAGCGAGCCATCGAGGTCACTGTGACAGGTGGCTATCTCATTAACTCAGCTCTCATTTAACATAAGAAAAAGAGGATCACGGGGACCAACAGGCACCGATTTGGGAAGTTTTCTATATAGAGGGAGCAAGTAGCTACAAGTAGGACAGTGTGCCTTTAATATAACATTTACAACAAAAGTATGAAACGCGGTCGCCCATAGTGTAGCAAGCTCCTTTTTTCCTTTTTTCTTACTCCACTTTTCTCAGAAAAATTAAAAGAAAGATGAGAATATACACTGTCGCTACACCTCTATATACGTCAGAAGATTATGCAGTTGTCACCATAGCAATAGTATTCACAAAATATTTTTTTCTGAATATTTTGCCTTTTCTTCAGGATATTATGACCTCATTAACTATCAAAAAGGTGTCAATTTTATAAAGATGATTCGATAGAATTCGAAGAAAACTTGACGGACAAAATGGTTTTCCAAGTACCTCTTTAGGGGAGATGCGACCGGAAAATAATGAGAGAAGCATCGCCCAGAAGGAAGATTTCATCGTGTCCCTGTCTGTTTGTCTCTCTCTCTCTCTCTCTCTGTATGTCTCTAAACAGTCTTTCTCTTTCTTTCTTCGTCTCACTTTGACTCTCTCTCTCTATATATATAATTCAGGCGCGGATCCAGGATTTTCCAATAGGGGGGCCGGAAATTTGAAAATTGCGCAGACCGTTTTTCCAAGGTCATATTAGAAGCACCATACCGGTACAATTTTTGACATTTTCATCGGGGGGGGGGGGGGCTATAGCCTCCAGGCCGCGGAAGCTTTGACCTTTCATTAATTATTAGAGAAAGAAGACGATTTGTTGTACCATTCTCGACTCGTATTCCTTGTCTGAATTCAGTTTTCCCCCTCCCGCGCAAAGCGCGGAAGCTTTGACCTTTTATAGTTTAATGAAATTATTAGAGAAAGAGATGATTCGTTGTACCGTTCTCGACTTTTAATCCTTACTTTAATTCAGTTTTCCCCCTCCCGCGCAAAGCGCGGAAGCTTTGGCGTTTCATTAAATTATTAGAGAAAGAAGACGATTCGTTGTACCATTCTCGACTCTTATTACTTGACTGAATTCAGCCCCCCTCCAGCGCGAAGCACCGAAGCTTTGGCCTTTTATAGTTTAATGAAATTATTAGAGAAAAAAGATGATTGGTTGTTCAATTCTCGACTCTTAATCCTTGTCTGAATTCAATTCCCCTCTCCTGCGCTTTGCGCGGAAGCTTAACGTTTCATTAAATTATTAGAGAAAGAAGATGATTCGTTGTACCGTCATCGAATCTTTATCCTTGTCTGAATTGAGTTCCCCCCCCCCCCCTCCGCGCGAAGCGCGGAAGCTTTGACGTTTCATTAAATTATTAGAGAAAGAAGACGATTCGTTGTACCATTCTCGACTCTTTTTCCTTGTCTGAATTGAGTTCCCCCCCCCTCCCGCGCGAAGCGCGGAAGCTTTGACGTTTCATTAAATTATTAGAGAAAGAAGACGCTTCGTTGTACCATTCTCGACTCTTAATCCTTGTTTGAATTCAGTTTCCCCCCTCCCGCGCGAAGCGCGGAAACGTTGACGTTTAATTAATAATAAGACAAAAAAGATTTGTTGTACCATTCTCGACTCTTATTACTTGACTGAATTCAGCCCCCCCCTCCAGCGCGAAGCACCGAAGCTTTGGCCTTTTATAGTTTAATGAAATTATTAGAGAAAAAAGATGATTGGTTGTTCCATTCTCGACTCTTTTCCTTGTCTGAATTGAGTTTCCCCCCCCCCCTCCCGCGCGAAGCGCGGAAGCTTTAAAGTTTCATTAAATTATTAGAGAAAGAAGATGATTCGTTGTACCGTCATCGAATCTTTATCCTTATCTGAATTGAGTTCCCACCTCCTGAGCGATGCGCGGAAGCTTTGACATTTCATTAAATTATTAGAGAAAGAAGACGATTCGTTGTACCGTTCTTGACTTGTCAGAATTTTCAAAAATGTTTCTTTGTCTGCTCCTTTTTCGTCCTATGTCCTCTTTTACTGCCCTACAGCCCCTGGCTACGCGCCTGCTTTAAAGGGAAAATGAAACAATCATGATTGTGATAGCACACAATTAGATTAGTAGAAATGAAAGGGAAAAAGATCTATCGGGCGAGGGCCGGGTCGTAGCGACCTAGCGAGATTTTGCAATGTTGAATGCTGAAATTATGCATTCTAGAAAATCCCTAAGCCAATAATTCTTTCCGCTATATTTCTTGCTAGCTATATTTCTAAATTTCATGGGGGACGTGTCCCCCTATCGGGCCCAGGATTGCCGCCCCTGTCCATGATTACTACCAACATGAGTTCAAATACAAGCACAAGCAAGTTGGTATGAGCTGAATCCAAATGAATGGCAAAATAAGAGTTGTGAAGCGGCCCTATCGTTAATTAAAAATTTGACTGTTGAGTATATAACTTCTATTTAAAAGACATCCAAAATATTGTGCCCTTTTCAAAATTCTCACTAAAGAGCGATGACCGCAGCGGCTGTTCTTAAACGTTTAAGTTTGAATCCGCGGCTCGAGATTTTATGCGGCCGGCCGGCCCGGCCCCGGCCCCCCTCTATTTAATAACGTTTGCCAAGCATTCTGGAATGACCCCAAATCTCCCGATTACAGTTTTTCCTTATTCGTCGTTCCTGTCACTTAGCGCCATTTCCTTGTCTTTCCCCTTTTCTCATCCGACTTTTCTCCCCCCCCCCCCCCCCCCATCCACTCAGTGTGTACGCACATGTTCCCTCTCTTTGAAGGCACCCATCTATCTCCGGTGTGTAAAGTCAGTACGGGCCGGATTTTTGTGTATATCGGGCCGGACTTTGTTGAG